>JAWDEX010185786.1:0-13407 GCA_035221805.1 Trichilia hirta | reverse complement strand
GGTGATCTATCCCACCATTATTTGGATAGATGGCGACTCTATTTTTAAATTTTTCTTTACATCAAATTTTGGATGACATCAATACTATACATCATATTTTCATCTATATCATCTATCTATAATTTTATAAATGCACTTATCTATCTCTCCACATATTCATTATACTAAAATACTTATAGATTCATAAAAATCTACTTTTAACTAGTCCAATCTAGCTTATAAATATTATTTCTTAACTTAATATTAACACCTCTTACCCCACCATTCATGAATCTTCACATGAACAGTAAAACCCATTCTATAACTATAAATAGCTATAAACTAAAGCTTTAAAGCAATTTAAAAAACTTATCTGAACTCCATAATACTCTTAAATCTCACTGAAATCATTAGAATATAAAATTTTTAATTTATCTTCAAGCTCTCGATTTCTCCTTTATTGATCTCTTGCCTAAATTACTAAAGAAGCTTTGTAGAAGCTTGAAGGTGTTGATTAAGAGTTGTTATAAATGAGAAATCCTAGATTAATCAAAGAAATCATTAAAAATAAGGAAAATGTTGTCAGATTGTCAAAGCAAAAAATGAGAAGATATAGACTTAAAAGAGAATAAAAATGATATAGGAGAAAAAAATGGTTCATTCTTACCTTTAGCCTCTATTTATAGTGGTTTGAATATTTACTATAATGTTCTTAAAGGATTAAAGGAAAGAAAACTCTAAAAAAGGGGAAAATAGTAATTTATGATCAAGATATTTTAATTCTTAATAAATCTAGAATAATCCTAGTGTATTTGCTAGAAAGTATCGATACGTTACTCCAATATATCAATACTTTTCCTCGAGTATTGACACTATAGCCCAAGTATCGATATATTTCTTCATGCCTTTCATCTCGCTTTCTAGAATCTAATTTTCTAATTTGAAATATCAATACTTACCTTAAATGTATCGATACTTTTTTCTAATGTATTGATCTAGTCCACACCATAATTATTCTTCAACTCTCAAAAACTTTCAACATATATATATAAATTTTTTTGCTTTAATGTATCAATACATGGTCCCTAAGTATCGATACTTTTATTCACCAATCACTAGGTATCAATATGCCTTTAATAAGTATAGACCCTTTCTTCTTAGGGCTACTAGGCATCAGTCCTTTTGTCCTAAAGTATCGATACTTTTCTCAAAGTATCAACACTTCTTTTATACATATTGACCTGCTTTTTGCAATACCAACACAATAAATTCTTTTTTTCCTAAAGAATTGATACTTTTTTTAAAGTATCAACACTTCTTCTATATATATCGACTTGTTTTTCATAATATCAACCCTTCTAATCTTGCTTTTCAAAAATATTAATATTTTCAACAATAAGATCAAAAATAAACTTCTATTTACTCATTTTAATACTTTTCATAATATTTTCAAAGTATTATTAATATGTATACCTGAAAGTTTCTAGCAAATTAAATTACCAAAAATAAGTCTATAATCTCATGAAATATCAACTATCTCCTAATTCTACACATGCTCGCATATGATTAAAATAAGAAATGTTTATATTACCCTTAAATTTAAGGAATGTGTCTTATATACTTCTTGGACTTAACTATTAACTAAACACTTATAAGTCTATTAAATTTTAATAATTTTTTTGATGGTTTATTATCTTTTATTGATCAAATTATAGATAACAGTTTATCTTACATTCAACGTGATGAATCTTGATATCTACTTTAAATCCTGATTAATTGATTGATAAATCATAAAATTTTATCTATAAACTTGATGTAATAATAGCTCAGATAGATTGATCAGTGTAAAGTAACAAAAAAAAAGTTAGAGTTAATCTTTAACTTTAAATTTTTTTCTCACGATTTAAATAATAGCATATTATTTCTTTTAAGTCATTTTAAGGAGAATTTTTATTAGACATTGGTTATTAACCCTTGTAAGAAATAGGTATTGTAGATTTGCCTTTTTAATAAATGCTCACTAAGGTGATGTCTCTTATACTTTACTTTTCTATATTCAGACATTGAAGAAAATGCCTCAAATTAGTTTAAGAGAATGATAGTTATATTACATGTTGTAAATCTTAGTGTTTTCTTAAAAATAATTGTGCTTGTGTATTATTTTATATGTTTCAATATGTCTTTTAAAAGAAATTTGGCTAATAATGTCTAATTTATGTAAGGATTGCTGAGCAAGAGATCATTTTCTTTTCTTCAATCTTGAGACACGTTTTAGTAGTGTTATCTTCAAGCAAATTATTTTTATGTGTTTTTATTAATAATTAGTTTTGATTTTTAAAATTCATAGCAAATTTTTGTTATTTGCTTCTACTTGAATTATTTAAATCTGTGAGCCCTTCTATGATTATTAGTTAAAAAATTATGTCTATATATCTTTTAAACAAAAATTTTATAAACTATTATTATCACACACTCACTTTGCCACATCATTGTAGGTACAAGTTAAGAATTTGATACTATTTCTTTTGATGATTTCATTAGACATAACTCCTAATGGCATAAATAAAGGGGAAAAAAAAAGAAAATAGATATAGACAATATTAGTAAAGGTTAAGAATAAACTACACCCCAGTAGCATGTTTAGCTATATAGAACAAGTCTTGTATTCAATAAAAAAAAAAAAAAAGATAATGTAAATAAATAAAAAAAATAAGTTCAAGTTCTTTTGCAAAGTTGTCTTAACAACTAATACCCTAAGACCAACTAGTCTAGGAGTTATTGGCTAAGAAATTGGTTATGAATATAATTATTAAACAAATATTGCCCCAAAAATGTTAATTTCAGTGAAATAATAAGAATAAATAATCTTTTTTTGATTGAACCCCATAATTTATGTGTCACTTTAAGTACAAAAAGAAGGTTTATAGATTTCTTATTTAAAAGTTGTTGTGGTTGCACTTAAAACTTGTAATTGTTATTTGAAAATATCAAAAAGAAGTAAAATAATAAATACTTTATAAGTGAGTTCTTGTTTTAAATCATTATCAAATATTAACATTTTATATTACTAAAAGACTAGCAATAAGGTAGCAGGAGAGTATACTGAGTATTTAAAAGTGCATATTTATTAAGGGTTAAATTTATTATTTTACACTTTATAATAAGATTAATTCTCTCAATTAAGCAATTTTTTGACCTTGTGTTTAAAATTTACTATATTTGTAATTATTGTTTAATTTTTACTTTGACCCAAGAATAGTAAAATAAGCATAACTTTTCAAACAAGATAGCTTTTAAAGTGATTCAAAATTTTGTAAAAATTAAATTCATTAGGATACAAATGTTTATTTCATAATAATCATTAAATTCAAAAGTTTAAAGGACCAAAATGGAGCCCATATGCATTACCAGTCCAGTCCGACCTTGCTTTAGTGTTTAGACTATAACTTAAGCCACATAACTCAAATTAAATATATTTAAGTCTTTTTACAAAGATAAGACAAAGCTTAACAATCTTTTTCAAAGTAATAGACAAAATCTATTGACATTAGGTGCTAAATTAAGTATTAATGTCAAGTTTAAATAAAGCTAAAATGTTCAACCACTCCATTAATTAATTTAGCCCTTAGTTCATCCCTTGAGCTTATATTTGTCTCTTAACTCTTGGTGTATCTTTGAAGCTCTCTTTGTGCCTATAAATAGGAGTCTTATTCATTGCTCATTGATCTCTCATTTTTGTGCATTTCTAATCTCTAACCTAAAGCTAAAAATTCAACATTAATAGAATAGTAGTACGCTTTCTTAATCCTCCTTTTGTACTTCAATGTTCATTCTTTTTATTTAAATAAAAAGTTTATTTTTAAAATACGTTTTAATTTATTTTAAGTTTTGATTCTTTATTGATTTTTATCATAAAAAATGTTTGGTATTTAATACCTTGAGTCTATGTAGATAATTAGCACAAAGAATACTTTGAAATATATTTACAAATTAAAAATTACTTTTTCAAAATATTTTTATCAATTAATTAAAAAATAGAATTATTTTCAATCTTTTCTATTTGATGAAAAAGATATTTTATAAGTTATAAATGATTTTCATCTTCTGGTTGAGATAACTCTTAATCTCAATTGAGTTATAAAAGGAATCAAAATTTTTTAACACATTCCAAAGGTGTTAACTTTCAAAAGCTTAGTGTTTTAATTTATATTTTAATCTTTATCTAGTAATTTTTTCTTTAAAATCAATCGATCATTAAAATTCCCTTGCTTTGGACTATTGAACTTCTTATTGGATTATTGAACTTGATATTGGACCATTGAACTTATTTTAGACCTTGCTTTGGACATAAATCAATTAGATTCTTGAGAAAAAATACTCTCTTTAGATATAACACTTGGACTATAAAATTATATTATAACAAGACTACTTATACTTGAGTATATATATTTAAGACATAGACATTGAAACCTTATGAAAGTGAATGGACAACGACTTAAGCCTTATAGAGAGGATGAATATATCCAAAAGGAAATTATCTATTTAGCTACCAATCTCTATCATCAGTGAAAGCACTATCTAATCAAGCTAATGACTATAACTTAGAAATGCAACATCTACAGTTCATTTATTTATCTATTTATCATTTTATAATGTCTATTAATGTTTTTTTATTGCATACTCAGAATAAATGAGTAAAAGCCTATCTATCAATTTTTCTCATTCCTAATACATGACCAAAACTCATTAAAACCCAAAAAGAGACACTGAGGGGTATTGCATAAATAGAGAAGTTTTCCTTTTCATTCGTTTTATTTGACTATTTGTTTTTGTTTACAATTTTGAAGACAATGTTAATTTTAAAAGGGGGAGTAGGAAATTCTTAGCAATTTGACATTCTTTAGAATTATTTGTTGAACTTTGATTAACAAAGATTGAATTTAGAGTCCTTAAGCAAATTGGGTTAAATTTTTTAAATTAGTTCTGGCTTGATACTTCTTAATACTAAACTTGAATTGTCTTAATCGTAATGAAATGATCATGGGCGTACTTAGTCTAAAGGAATAGTTTAATGGTTGAATTGAGTGACTAAATAATTTCATGTTAATTTCATCTCTTTCATAAATGATGAGTCTTTTGAACACATAAGGCCATTACCTTGTGAATTAACAAGTAGTTAGTGATGGACTTGTGAACTTAATGACATTGCAATGATCACTCATACACCCTAGAATTTTCTTGATTACTTCTTAAGGTGAAATCCAAGACAAATGAACAAACTTAGGGATGATTTATGCCTTCTTTGTTACCTTACACCCACCTAATTTTGATAGGACAAGTTCTTACATCCTTGAACCCTTGTGAGCCATATATGAGCCTATCATTCTCGATAAAACCATACTCAAGTATCCTTAAATATGAGAGAATTCATTAATGGAAAGGATGACATTAAATCCTTGAAAAGGTATAACAAATGATGCAAAAGGCGATTATATGACCATAATTCACCATATTATATAGAATAAGTTTAGAGGTGAATTAAAGTTTAAAAAAAAAAAAGAAAAAAGAAAAGAGACTAGATATACATGTCTGAAGAAAGTGAAAAAATAAAGGAAATAATGAAATTTTGATGGCTTGTGATCATTATGCTATAATCAGTTACGTTGTGATGCTTCTTGTTGCATATTATTATTGTTATGAAAATTCATTAATGCTTTCTCTTATATCTTTTCTTCTTCATAAACCCTTTTGAAAACAAAAACTTGTTGACTATATTATAAGCCAATGAAAGCTCTATTAACTTAAGTTACTCCTTTGTCTACATTAATGGAGAGGAGTAAGAGAAGTAAGCCTTTAGGGTGTATATTATTATAATCAATGCACAACTCATTAGTTTTCTTGACCTAAATTGATGCCTGGAAAACACTTAGGATTGGCTACCATAGTACCCTTTAAAGTTCACGAGAGGATTTCATTAGCATGTAAATTATGAAGATACTTAACTAATTATCACACCTCAAAAATCGAGATCGTGATAGCATGAAGGCAAGAATTTCCCACTCTTATAATCCTCAAACAAAACTTAAGTATATAATCCTGTGATATAGAAAATATAGATCATATATATATAAAATTAATAATCATTTATTGAGGGCTCTATACCTATCATCATCATGCTATTCATATAAAAAAGAAAACATATACATACATTTATATATATACATAAAAATGTACAAGAGTCGATACACATAATATATATTCCCTATTAAGCATTATGCCCAGTATACAAAATATGTGAACTTCATACTAAATGAAAATCCTAGATGACTGTATAAAGAATCTAAAATCCCAATGCTCTTCATGGATATCATATCAAATCTTCACCTAGAAGGAGTATTGTAATTAGTGAAAACTCAGTGAGTGAATATCAAAATCATAAAAGAAAAAATAAATTATAAATAAATTTACTTTGGACATGAAATATATTTTAGGTTAAAGTCAATTGCAAACATAAATCATAATAATAGGGCATCCACTGCATGCTATCATGGTTCTAAAATTATAATTTTAGAAAGTCAAATAAAACAGAGAAGTATGCAAGGATGTGTATAAATTTGAAGTTAGATATCATACTGCCCTTCACCCCCTACTTCACACATATACCGGTACCTACACAGAACAAAGATCAAAATGTACTTTTAAAGCATAATAACTTTTCCCCCTTATGACTCCTAGTTAAAGTATCATAAAGTAGAAATACAGGTCAAATCATACAAATCAAAAATTTAGAAAACATGATTTAAAGCACAAGAAAAGCTAAACGAATCACAAATCATCAAATTATATATATATATATTACTATCATTAAATCACACCATAGCACATATTATTAAATTTTAAAATTGCCCTTCGGCCTCAAACATACAAAAAAATATACTCAATCATTGAGAAAATTATCACAAACAATTGAGACCTTTTCTTGGTCTCCATCTTAAATAAATCACAACTGTCTCCTAAATAATTTAAATCACATGAAAAATATTTCTATTACTCTAAATTATAAAAAAAAATAAATTTAAGTATTTAGTTTTATAGAAAAGAAAAAGTGAAGTAAAAATAATTTTCACTCATAAAGTGTGTCTTGAAATAAAAGTCGAACGAGAAATTGATTAAGTTAGACTGAGTGGTTACTCCCTCGGCATATCTATGTCAAAATTATACTGATTGTTAATACAATGATTGAAATATACATATTTAAACTTAACTTTAACCTTAACCAATGAAGAGATTCTTTTTCTTCTAAAATCTATTATTTTACTTAATCTACAACTAATCAAGTTAGCTCTAACATAACTAGTATAATAATAAAAAGAATTACCTACAATAAATAGTTATTTTTATAATAAAGAATAGCTATTATCAAAAAATTTACCAAAATAAAAAAATAAGACAGTCATGTTACTGAGAATCATACCAAAAAGTCAATTTAACCCTTAGATATTCGAATTACGAGTAATTGCAAAAAGCCCCAGATCATGAATAGTAATTCTTACTCTCCTTTTGATTTAATCATTGACCAAATAACTCTAATGAAGTTTCTAGAATATAGCCTGTGTCGAGTATGTAAGATTAGTAGAAAGAAACAAAACTTTAATCGGTCATAAAATGAGTAAATTGAAAAAAATTAAAGAAAGTCTAAAAGGAAAAAAATGGCAGAGGAGAAAAAGCTGCTAGAAACGAGGAATAAATGATTTTCTTCTATTTGTTTGCCTTAAATCAAATTAATAGACGAAAAATTACTTAATTACCGTTAATAGATAAAAAGAAATAAAAAAAATAAGGGGTAAAATGGGTATTCATTCTCCCCCTTATAAAAATTTGTCCTCAAATTTAAAATTTAAGCTAGAATGCAGGAATATTTATCTTTATCTTTGAATAATTGAGAAAATTTCTTCCTCATAACATCTTCTAACTCCCAGGTTGCCTCACTACCCTTGTGATGCTACTAGATGACTTTCACTGAAGGAATACATCTTGATTAGAGCTTTCTTACCTCCCGATCCATTATAGCCACTGGTTGTTCTTGATATAATAAGCTTTAATTGAACTCTACCATCTGCTACTCAAAAACATGCAATTCATCATGCAGATATTTTCTCATCATAGGCACATGAAAAATTGGATGTATCTTGTCTATATTATGTGGAAGAGGTAACTCATATGCCCTATTTTCAACTCGTTAAAGAATCTAGAAATGTCCAATAAACCTCAGGCTTAGTTTGCCTTTCTTTCCAAACCGCATAATCCCTTTAAAAGGAGAAACCTTTAGAAATACATAGTTGCCTTTCTTAAACTCTAAATCTCGCCACCAATAATTAGTATATAATTTTTGCCTACTCTAAGCGATTATAATTCTTTCCTGAATCATCGTAACTTTCTCTATAGTATCATGTATCAAGTTTACCTTAGTAATTTGTCTTCTCTAAGGTTAAACCATCCAACTGGAGATCTGCATTTTTGACCATACTAGGCTTTAAATAGAGCCATTTGTATACCCAAATGATAGCTATTATTATAAGTAAATTCAATCAAAGGTAAATGCTGATCCTAGCTTCTTCTAAAATTAATCACATATGCCCATAACATATCCTTCAGAGTTTGAATTATCCTCTTTGATTATCCATCCATCTAAGGATGAAATGTAATACTAAAATAGAGTTGAGTGCCTAATACTTCTTAAAAAGACTATCAAAACTTTGATGTAAATTAAGAACCCCAATCTGAAATGATAAAAATAGGTATACCATATAAAGAAACTATGTGATCAAAATAAATCTGGGTATACTGAGAAGCAATATAAGTGATTTTAATAGCAAGAAAATAGGCTAACTTTGTAAATCTGTCCACAACAACCCATATGAAATCATATCCTTTAAATATATGAAGAAGGCCTACAATAAAATTTATGGTCACTTTATTCCATTTTCATTCAGGTATATCCAAACTCTAAAATGTACTAGATGATTTTTGGTGTTCTACTTTTACTTGCTGGCAGGTCAAACACTTGGCTACAAATTCAACAATATCTTTCTTTATACCTTCCCATTAGTAAATCTCACCCATGCCATGATACATCTTTGTTTCTTTGATATGTGTTCTATAGGAGTAAGTGTGAGCTATTTCTAAAAGTTGATTCTTGAGTTCTTGCACTAATGGTACCACCATCTTATCTCTGTATCTTAAGATGCCATGGTTATCTACTTTAAATTCATTACCTCTTTCTAGTTCGATGCACTTCTTTTTATCAATATACAGGGCCGAAGTCTAAACTTTTTTAATTTCTTCTATTAAGACAAATCTCACTTGCACTTGAGCAATCAGGACCTCAAATTTAGAAATTTGAATTTTAATACCCTCAGTTATGCATATATGCAGCTTCTTAGCTAATATTCTCCCATCACCTGAGGTATAGGACAAACTACTCATAGATTTTTTGCTTAAGGCATTGGTTACCACATTTTCTTTTCCTAAATAATAATGAATTGTGCAATTATAATTCTTAAACAACTCTAACCACTACCTTTACCTGAAATTTAAGTCTCTCTGATTAAAGATATAGTTAAAACTTTTGTGATCTGTATATATCTTGAAGGTTTTCCTATAAAGATAATGTCTCCATATCTTCAATGCAAACACAATTGCCACTAACTCAAGATCTTGCATAGGATAATTTTGTTTATATTCTTTTAATTGTCTGGATGCATAAGCTACAACTTAGCCACACTGCATTAATAAACACCCAAGTCTTACCCTAGAGGCATCATAATAAATAGTATAACCATCATCATTAAAGGGTAATGTAAAGACTGGTGCTAAAGTCAAATAGTCCTTAAGCTTTTGAAAAGTTTTCTTACAAGCCTTGGACCATGCAAATTTCATGCCCTTCTTTTGATAGCCAAAATTCACACTTAGAGAACTTTACATATAACTTGTGTTCTTTAAGGATTTGTAAAACAATGTAAAGATGCCTCTCATTGTCTTAATGATCTGAAGAATACACTAAAATGTCATCAATAAATACTATGACAAATAAATCTAGAAAAGGCTTAAAAACTCAATTCATTAGATCCATAAATGCGGCAGGAGCATTAGTAAGCCCAAAAGACATCACTAGAAATTTATAATGCCCATAATGAGTGTGAAAAGTAATTTTTAGGATGTCTCCACCCTTGATTTTGAGTTGATAATACCCAAAATGTAAATCTATCTTTGAAAAGAACTAAGCTCCCTTTAACTGATCAAATAAGTCATCTATCCTCATTAATAGATACTTGTTCTTAATGGTAGCCTTATTTAGTTGCCTATAATTGATGCACAATCGCAAAGATCTTTCTTTCTTCTTAACAAATAGTACTAAAACACCCCAAGAAGATGTACTTAGATGTATAAATTCTTTATCTAACAAATCTTAGAGTTGCACTTTCAATTCTTTCAATTCGGCTAGTGCTATTTGATACGAAAAAATAAAAATAGGCTATGTCTATAAAAGAAAATTGATACTAAACTCGATCTTTCTTTCTGGAGGTAACCCAGGTAATTCTTCAGAAAAAACGTCTAAAACTTCTCTGACTACTAGAATTTATGTTGGGTCTACTTTGTTATCATTAACATCCTGATCATACGTTAAGTACCCTATACAACCCTTACAGAGTAGTCTCCTCATACCAATATATGAAATTAAATTACTAGGAACTTTGCTGCTATCACCTTAAATTTTAAAAATTGAGTCATTTAAAATAGAAAAGGTGACAGTCTTTCTCCTATAATCTACAGTAGCATGATATCTATACAACCAATCCATAATTAAAATCATATCAAGATCTAAAATTTTTAGCAGGATTAGATTAGTAGAGCATACATGCTCTCTAATAGAAATAACACAAGATTTAATAATTTTAGAAGCCAATATCATGCTTTTTATGAGAGTAGGCACAACTAAACGTGAATCTAAGGTTTCGATCTCTTTACTTAAGCGATAAGCAAAGTATGAAGAAATAAAGGAATGAGTTGTTCTTGGGTTAACTAGAACTCTGGCATCATGAGCATCAATAGATCAATACTTATCATAATTACATTTGATGCCTGGTCATCTTGAGGAGTCAATGTGAATGCTCTCATTTGGCCTCTACGAGCAGGTGATTGGCCTCTACCTATTAACTATTGTCCTCTATCACTAGATAGTTGACCTTTGTTCCTATAACCTTTTTCTAAAGAAGGTATTGGCTAAGATATTATTGCATACTAAGGATAAGATGGCTGAACAGGTGAGATAGGACAATTTCTAATCATATGACCTATCTGGCCATATCTAAAATAAGTACCTGCTTTGATATAATTCAAAATAAGGGTGCCCATACCTAGAACACATAAGAATATTAGGCTTGGCTATCGAGGCAAAAGATGCTGCTTATTCAAAAAGGTTATGATTAGCTCTTCTACTTTGTCCTCTAACCATTAGAGTCTTTCTTTTAAAACTAGATCCTTTAAGATTTGGCTTACTACAAATACTCACATGGCTAACCTATCGATGTCTTTAATAACTTTTAGTTCTAAACTTTTTTTAAGATTCTTTTTTAGCCCATCGCTCTTTAGGTCTTGATTCAAATTAAAAAGACCAAATTTAAAGTCTGAGTATATGTGGTAGTCTCTGTGACTTGCACTGATCTAAACAAATAGTCTTATAACCCATCAATAAATCTCTTTACTCTCATCGGCTCTGTGTTACCAAATATAGAGCAAAACAGGATAGATGAGTAAGCGTACATTATACTCTAACATTGATATATTTTCTATCTGAACCAGATGCTTAAATTCTCTTAATTTAGCATCTCTGATACTTTTTGGCATAAATTGAGAAAGAAATGCTTCACTGAACTCTAGCTACTTTAAGGGGGATTCTGAAACACTCCTCCTCTGCATGAAGGATATATACCAAGCATAAGCCATATCTCTCAGTTAAAAACTCACTAATTCCACTAATCTTACTAGTAAGTATCCTAAGGCGGTGCATATTCAATATGACTCCTCTAAAATTCTACTAGAATCTAGACTTTCTTTTACCCCTATAAAAGTCAGTGGGTACATCTTTTAAAATCTTGCAAAGTTACTATTAACCCTTGCTCTTGCTTAATAGGAGCCTAAATAGGTTGCTGAATTTCTAGGTGAGACAAAATAAGAGGCAGTCTGAGCTTGCTACTACTATTATTGAGAAATTAGGTCTATTAGTACTTTTATAGCATGCTGAATTCTTTTCATTCCTTTCATATGATCTATCCCTTGTCACCCATTCTCTCATCTAAAACCTCAGGCTCTTGAGTTCTAGCTCTACCACATCCTCTTTTGACTCGACCAGAAGCCCTTATAAGTGACACTAAAAGTCTTGATGAACTGCTCAAAGGAAGAGATCTTTTGGCTTTTATTTGAGGTGGCTTGTATTGAGATGATATAATCTAGCAACCAAGATACAAGAACATGGATTAGATAAATTATAAATTATTTTACAACATCTATAGAAAAGAAAATGCATTGGATCATCTAGATACTCAAAGAGGCAACATCTTACACGAAAGCATCCTAGACATACTACTCATACAAGGCACTAAATTTTAGTTAAAGTCATCGACCCTAAGCTATGCTCTAATACCACTTTATCACGCTTCAAAAATCGAGATCGCAACAGTATGAAGGCATGGATATCTCACCCTTCTAAGCCTTAGACAAAACTTAAATAATAAACTTGTGATACAGATAATGCAGATTATATACATATAAAACTACTAATTATTTACTGAGAGCACCATGCCTATCATCATTATGCTATTAATATACAAAATAAAATACATACGTACACCTATATATATACCCAAAAATGTACAAGATTTAATGTACACAATATATATTTTGTATTAGGCATTATGCCCAATATACAAAACATATGGACTTCATACTAAATAAAAACTCCTAGGTGACTGTATAAAGAATCTGAAATTTCAATACTCTTTATGAATATCTCATCAAATTCTCACCTAGAAAGAGTCCAATAATCAGTGAAAACTATGGTAGTGTGAGTTTTAAGAAAACTCAGTAAGTGAATATTGAAATCACAAAAAAAAATAATAAATTATAAATAAACTCACTTTCAACATGAAATATATTTTAAGTTAAATTCAATTACAGACATAAATCATAATAATAATACATCTACTGCATGTTAATATGGTTCCAAAATTATAGTTTCAGAAAGCCAAATGAAAATAGAGAAGTATGCAAGGATTTGTATAAATTTTAAGTCAACTATCAAACCACCCTTCGTCTCCTACTTCACACATGTACTAGTATCTACATAGAACAGAGTTCAAGAGATGTTTT
>JAWDEX010185757.1:0-13412 GCA_035221805.1 Trichilia hirta | reverse complement strand
AACTCATTTCAGCAATTCCATGGGGATGGTTTTCAAAATCATCTATAAACTTTGCAGTAGAATTGGAAGCTCTAGAAACAGTACCACAAAATTGAGGATTTACATAGGGATTACGTATTTCATTTAGTGTAGAAAGAAGTTTAGGAATACCAGCAAATGGGGATTTGTGAGAATTTATTTGGTTACCTTGATCCAAATGCAACATATCATCAGGCAACGAAACTTGACTCAGATATACAGATTTCTCTGGTAAATGCTTTAAATTTTCTTGAGAAGTAATATGTGGCCTCAGAATATTTAGTAAGTTAACATGATCATGACCATTAGGGAATGAGTCATCTACAGATATATGTTGCACCCCAGTTTCATTTTCTAAGCTAATTGATGTTAAGTCATCATCCAGTCCCTTTATGGTGGCTGATTCTTTTCTGCTTTCAATTAATTGGTCCACCTCCGATGAAGAAGCAAGGGCATCTAAACATAAGCTACAAATGCTTTTCTCAAAAGGAGAAACACTTTGCTTTCTAGGACCAAGTATGACATCCTTGCCTGAGAATCTGACATTCCTGTTTGAATTCCGAACTCCACAAGGATTCACTTGACTGACAGCCTGCAGGCTGCAAATTGAGGCATTCTGGCCTGGAACATCTTTTTTATGCTTCTTGAGTATGCTCCGAACAGAAATCATAGGTTCCAGATGCTTTCTCTTCAATTTGGATGTCTGAACAGCTTTGTGCTTATTTTGAGTAGATAAGCATTTAAGATGTTGCTTTCCACGGGTAGTAACAGAATCCAAGATCTCCTTTGCCAACCCCTTCTTACTAAATGAATCATTCAATTTTCTAGTAAATTTAACAGGAGTTTGAAGTTTGAGATTACTAGTGGTCTCCTGCAACACACAAAAAAGTTGTAACAGCATGTCATAAAGAGTGTTAGAAAGCAGACATTATATTTCACATGATAAGAGTCAAAATAATTCAGCTCACGGGAAAATGATGACTATAATATGCAATACAACTTTATATGTTAAATTGAGATGTTCAATTATATTCATGGTCCAATGTGTTAAGCCGCTTAAATACTATGGTCCGAGCTCTTACCTTCAAGGTTGCTTTAGGTAAAATGGCAATTCAATATCATGTGTAAATGCATATATACTATTGCCACAATGTTTACATATTAAGGACGAAAGTGTCAGAAAAAATTTACAAATCAATGATCCTTATCTTAAAATTTGTTGTTTATTTTATTTTATTTTTTTTTTTGGTGTGTGTGTGTGTGTGTGGTGGTGGTGGTGGTGGTGGGAGTGGGGGAGGTTATGCAGCAATTTGGTTTTATGTGAACATCAAGTTATATAAAAGAAAGCATTTGTTTTCTTTGTTTACAAAGAAGTACGACAAGTTATTGATTCTATCATTTTGTGCCTACAAGAACTGGGTTGTAGTGTAGACAAGAACAATTATAATTTTGCATTCAACTTTAAACTACAATAACCTACCGTCAGTAAAAAATGTGAAAGAGTTCACAACCTACATCAGCAGAGACAGTAGCAACTAAGGAATGGCTTATAAGCATAAAAACAGGCGCTGCAATACGTTCAGAACCAGCAATGATCCAGGTGAAGACATTAACCAAGCAACTATAACCTCTTACATAAGTTTTCCTCGTGAAACAGCCATTTGATGATTATGAAGCCAATGGCAACAATTGAAACCAAATACCGAAAAGTACCATAAGATAGAAATGGCTTATAACTTGGTCAACTTCCAAGACAAATCTTCTCCTAAAAGAAAGAAAGCATGCACAAGATATTGACCTTTACGGTAAACCCAGCAAAACACTCAAACTCTCATCCCCTATTAATATGTTCTTACCTATTAATTCATCAAAACTTACCTTAACTCGATGGTTTGTATTGAATCAATACTGGTGGAATTCTTTATCAATGCATGGCAATTAGCAATGTTCCTTGAATTGATAAAAGAGTAGAACATGTTCCGAGGAAAGGACAACTCAGGAATTGATACATTGTACACGAGAGATAAAGTGGCAAGTTTTATGGAAACATAGATTTTAGATTTAGATTCATATACTGTAATCACAGATTTGATAGTGAATTCACTTGATATTTTTCCGAAAGATATGGGCTTTAGTTGTATTGGATGTGGATAACTCGGATCAAGATCCAAGAAATCAATTTGGCTCGGCTGCTCAATTCAAGATATCAAACACAGAGGAGTATGTAAGTTTCATGATGAGTGTAAGACGTCTTATATAATGTTTTCTTTTGAAGAAACTGATACACAAATCAAGTAAATGGATTATATCAAATTTATGTACTAGATAAGAATGAAATTTATTAGAGGAAGAAAGATAAGAACATAGCAGACTTTAAAAAGTAGCTTACGGATTGAACACAAGTAATAGCAAAAATTTAGATGTAGATGTAAGAGGATAAAATAATGTTCATGAACGAAATATAAAATCTAGTAGCAACGTCTTTAACTAAAAGATAAAATAATGTTTATAAGATAGTTTATGTGATGGCAATGTTTGTCATTCAGGAAATAAGCAAGATGAAAAACAGCATAAATTTTCGCTCATTCTCATTCTGTCAATGAAGTCTTTTATCAGCTACCCAATCATCTTACAAAATATTCTATTGATGCCATCTACAAGAATGATATATCACGAAGCAAATCCTTTTCATTCTCCCTCAGTACATCAAAGTTCCCTGTATGTCTCCAAATAAATAGTCGCCCTCAAAACTAACTTTGCTCACTTGTTCTAATAGGCATTAGACACACTAAACTTTTCATATTCCTCCAAATCGGTATGATCAAACTTAAGCTAGCCATATGATCAAAACCTGACGGGTCCCAATGCCCAAATCAATATGTTTCACATACTAATAATAATAGTAATATTGCAACAATAGAAAGCTACAAACAACACGATTAATCCAGGATTTCATACGCTAAACCAAGTACAAAACCCTCGCCCCTATAAGAGCCATATACGCCCAACCAGTACCTTACAGCTGGAGCACCACAATACACCCACCTCCAGCGAAAAGAAAAATAAAAAAACTTCAGAGGATGAAAACCCAACTATTTATTTTAACTTTTTCTCTCCGTGTGAACCTCAAAGCTGATAAACAAGTACAATTACAAGGTCACTGCCTCCCGGCCTTCAATCGCGTACAGTCTTTAACCAGCTTTTCCAGTAGTAATTTTAGGCATAAAGTGAAAAGATTGCAAAATCCTAATGAAGATTACGTACAGTAATCAATCAAAGATAAATCAGAGATCCAAGCCTACAGTATTAACCAGCATCGTTTCTACGACATAAAATAATGAATTGTAAGAATTATTCATCAATGGAGATGCCATAACTGGGAACAAACCAAACAGTAACTCGGTAATTTAATGGTGCGGAGCAATCACATACCTTATTCTTTGCAATTAGCCCGCTGTTTCGACTCTTACTCTTCAACTTCTTCTCCTTCTTCTTCATTGCTTTCACTTTCTTCATCTGCTTTTTCTTCTTAATGTTAATCTTCAAATTGAAATCAATATTTGTAGAATCAAGTTCATGCTCATGAACATCCTCTATATCCAAATTGTCATCATCAATATCAACCTTCTCGATCTGCTGAGACACAGAAAAAATCTCCAAAATGGATCTTCTCTTGGGCGCTCTTGATTTCCCCTTCATAGCCAATCTCATTTGCCTTCTCTCCTCTCTCGAAGCCTGAGAGAGGCAGCTATCAATACGTGCGTTAACAGCATTCACTGTGGCTGCTGTAAAATCTCGGCAACCTGGACAAACTAAATCCAATTTCTCCTCCTCCTCGACCAATTTCCCTTCTTCAGGGTGTTCAGTCACAAAATCAGTATCATTTGCTGTTATTTCTTCATCACTTTGTGGGTTTTCTTCAACACTAGAACTCTCCCTTGATCTGATTAGGTCGAGCTCGTGGGACCACCAGCGGAATTTAGATACCTTGATCGGAGGAAGCAACCGTTCAATAACTTCTTTGCTTATCTCATCTGATTCCCTACCAAAAGGCCAACATTTCACCACGTCAACGCTCCTCATCTTGGCCGCAAATTCACTGTAACAAGTCACGAAAGTAGAACAAGAGAACATTCATAAGTAACTCCTGGAAACAAAACGAAATAAACTGACAAACTATCCAAGAAACGGAAGACGAACCGGATCGAGAACCCCTCAAACACCATAGCCATAGTATACTTCAGTTAACGGAGAGTAACAACAAACACACTCGTAGATACGAGCAAAACCTTCATAAAACGAGATGAAAAGAAATCAAGAAGAGGACCATAACGAATCCCTTGAACCACAAGATAGCAGAGATTGAACCAAAAAAAGCCAAGAGATCACAAGAATTGACTCATAGTAAAAGAAGATAAGGGACATCGTAGGAGGAGATTAGAGAGCAAAGATGAGAAGATGAGAGAGAAAGGCTTTTCATTTTTCCGCGCGATCGAGAGAGAGAGAGAGAGAGAGATGGGTGTTTCTGCTTTTGGTAGCCTACAACATGTACTGCTTCTGCTTTTCCTTCCCTTAATTTATTAATGACAGCGACGTATGAAAATTGTGACCGCTGAAGTGTTTCAGAGAAAGAGAATATCAATAACAACATAACACACTTTTCTTTTCCAAATCCTTAATTACTAAATTTCTCCACTATTTTTAATTCTTTAATACGATTATTATAGTATATACTTGCGTTCTTCCCTGTAGCATTACTACGCACTCGTGTAGGGATAAGGGAACAAAGATTCGCTGCAAAACGAAGCTGCCGCACTCACTGAGGATCAGAGCGTGTTTAGACGCGCCATTAATAGTACGGGAAGAACAGAATTGAATTGAATGGAGGCGCATCAGCGCAGGCAGCTCGCAGTCCAGGCTGTTTCAGACAGGGAAAGTGTTTTAGCTAGTATTTACCGAAACAAGTGAATGTTTTGACTGCACGTGATCCGATTCCGATTCCGATTCACAAAATGGAACCTTTAACAGAGAAGAAGGTCAATATTGTAATTACAAAGATGAGTTGGTGAATTACGTGGACGTGTTCCTGTATCTGCAATCCACGGGCTCCGAGTAAATAAAATGAGAAGATGATATTGGATATAGGGATTCCATATACTATACATACGTCGGATTCATATCGGAAGGTTCGGCGTACGACGTTAGAATGTGTGGAGACTCAAGAGATTAACAGATGTTACGTTGTTGGCTTGAAGCTGAGAAATTGTCAGAATCGATCGATGCACCAACACCGGCAGAAAATGATCGAATTCTATTTTCGTTGAGAGGTACTACTGAGGTTCCCAAGTAATTTGTGATACAGTGTTAAAAATGGGACAATGAGCCTCTAAGTTAATTTATTTTTAAGAATGACATGTATACAAATTCTTTTATATAAGCAAACCAATGTATTAATTGAAATGGTTTAATTATATTATTATCATGACTTTTATATAATTAATTTTTTTATCTATTATAATTATAAAAAAAATACAAAACTATAGTATAATAATATTAGATTAGAATATTATATATAACTAATAAAAATCAATTATTAGTGTTACTTTATTTAAGATACTGCTGTATATCTTTGTAAACCTAACATTTCTGTACTAAAAAATAAAAAAATAAAAAAAAAATTCTGTGATCAAGTATACAAACAGCTCTCTCTACACATTCAAGTACATATATCAACTCGAGGATATGGAAATTAAAATTTCAAAACATAGAAGATAGAAGTCTTTTGTAAAATTATCGTAAGCGATCTTTTTATTGTAATTCCTGAATAGTATGCATAAACTACCGTAATTTTTTAAAGCACAATAATTAGGCATTTTGTAAATACTTATTTTTATCTAATGATTAATGTTATTTATATAAATTTGGAATATTATTATGGTCATTATGTCTTGTATAATTTTTAATGTAAGATACGTAATAATAATATAGAATTATTGCATTAATTTGTGTGAATAAATTTATATTTACGGGTCATTTTATAATCAAATAAATTATAAATGATAAAAATTATAAACTCTTAATTTTATTGAACGATCTATTAATTTGTTTTATCCAATGGGTCATCTTATATAATTATTAACATCTGTAATTACTCTCAATATTATAAAATTTTCTTCTATTTATTATTCGCCCACTTATTTATATATAGAGTCAATAATTATTAATGAATTTTATTTTATATTAATTATAAATTAAAAATAAAAAAATATCAATTCTAACGTTTCTTAAATCTCTCTAACATTTGGTGTGAGAAATGGTCATTTGACAATACTAATTCATACTATTAATTTAATTAAGAAATATAGATAATTATTTATATACTTATAGTATTTATCAAATTTAATTAATATTAAAATATATTTTTAATTAATATATCATTTATATCAAGAATGTTTTATTGATAACACTAAATATTTTAATAAATTTAAATATATATATATATATATATATGCCAAAAAAAGTACATAAACAATTTATCCTTTAACACCATCGCCATTTAATATAAAAATTGATAATATTATCACAGTTTCTCCTTTAACAACCATGTCATAATTACGTATCATCCATTCTTTTTTTTTTTTGTTTTGTTTTATGAAAGTGTATATTGTTGTTCTGTTTTAAAAGTGATCTTTCTAGGGTTAACTCGTTGGACAATATAAAATATTACTATCTGATATGTTTAATATGCCTTCTTAAAGATTTGTAAATCAATGTCAATATATAATAGAAGGAATAATAATAAATACAGTAATAATTACAACAATAATCTTATCATAAAATAAATTAATATAAAAAAATATATTAATTTTGTGAGCAATATAAAATATATTTATATGAGCTATGACATCACATTTTTTACGCCAATATATTACATAATTTAAATTATTGAAGAATACACTTTTAATGATAAAGATTAAAATCAGTATGTTTTATAATAATTACACATGTGACATATTAATATATTAATACAATAATTTATAAGTTGTGTAAAATACTGTATAAAAAAATAAGACCCTTGATTTTAACTCATATTTATAATAAAAATTTTCATTTAAATTTATATTTACGATTGAATTGCAATAACTACAGTACTGTGATATAGTATCACTATATATTAAATATAAAATAAAAATAATTTTAACAAAAATCAATATTTATCAGAAATATTTCACCATTATATTTTCAAAATTAAATAAAATCACAATCTCTTCAAGCTGTTAACGCATCATATCTTTCTTTGCACAGAAGCTAATTTACAAAATTATCGTTTAGATTAATGATCGAGGACTTGGCTGCAATTAATGACTGTATTGCTATGTTCATTTTTTTTTTTTTTTATGATGCACAAATTAAAATATTTTATTTAAAAGTGAAATATTTTAATAGAAAAATCGAATTTTAGAAATTGAAATATATACTTATGCAAGAATCAAAATATTCAAAGTAAAGATTGAAATAAAAATACATATAACAATCGGACAATGTAATATTTAATTTTAATGGCCCTAACTCGATACACGTGTGTGTGAAGAAGATAGAATTGTTATATATAAAAAGTAATCCTACTTGTTTTAAAATTTTTATTTTAAAGGTGCATCTTAATTAAAATGATATATCTTTATTAGATAGTAAAGTAATATATTAAATAATTTTAAAAATAATACAATTTATTATTTATTAAATGTATATTAATTCAGTTATCACATTATTTTAATTTAAAATATGTAATATCATTATTGACAAATAAATAATAAAATCAATGCATAGTAAAAAACATACACTATAATTTAACAGATTTTTATTTAGGGATGTTTGGTACCTAACTTTCACTTAATTGTGTTTTAAAAAATGAAAAAAAATATTTCATAATAATTATTTTTAGTAGTACTTTTTTTAAATGTAGAAATTCACAAACATTAATATTTCACCCACCCATATTAATTATAACATTATTAAAATAATACTATTTATAATATAATTGTGCTTTATAATTATCTCAGATTTATATTTTTAATTATATAAGATATGAAATAATAATAATATAATATTAATAACTTAATTTTCTATAAAATAATTTATATCTAACCATTATTATTTTATTAATTAATTACATATTCAATTAATATTAACTATTCTAAATTTTTAAAATAGTTTTGAATGTTTATGGTATATTACGTGTTTTAAAAATTTAGTACGTGAAACGTTAGTATGCGTATTCACAAACTCCCTGGTTATGTCATTTGAAAGAGTTGGTCAGTTCGGTAGAAGACATAAAGATTGTTTATCACGCGCCAAAATGTAATCGGACAGCAGAACGAACAGGCGGAATACAACGAAACAGGGATTAACACGTGGCACAGTGATAAAGCGAGTGCAAAGGTGAGAGAAGCAGTCTAAAAGTACGTGAATATTATGGAGGCTAGTGAAACGGTGAGCCCACGACGATAACGACCGTTTGAGTTTTTCTTTTTTTTATTATCCCCTTTTTAGAGTTAATTTACAATCACATCACATCGCAATTAGATTACAAACACACATGACATGTATATGATCATCATGATGATGATGAGATATATTAACTTTGGTTTCCTCTTATACTTGTCCAGTAGTGCATGTGTATGTGATCTGATAGAGATGTATAAGGAGGTGTATGGACATGAATCCATTCATGTCATGATCGTGGAGACATCAGACAAGCACTCCATCTGGGAAGCTGATAGTCGGTCCCACTCAGCAGAAACACCTGTCCAATTGACAACAATAGGAAACATCATTCTAAACTAATTCTAATGTAGGTAAAAATAATTAAACACGCGATGAGGGCTTCTATTTTTATTTTTGTTACCGAAGTTTTGTTAATAATATAATAAAAAATAAATATATATATATCCATTTATGTAATATTTATAACGTGAAATATACTATTTATAATGTCAAAAAGAGACTGTTTAAAAAAAATTAAGAAAGAAAAGATATTTAGCTGAATGAAAACTGTGCTGTTTTATATTTTATATTTACCAAAACAAATAATGTTATGCATGTCTTTTACAATTATAGTTCATTTCACAATTCAATATTTTCTTTTGACAAAAATCATTTATTTAAAAAAAAATTAAGACAAGAACAAACATAGGAGCCATCATAATAATATCCTTCACAGAAAAGCTCACACATTCATCTTTGTTTATAATAAGCCATTCATTATTTGTTACCTTTTTTTTTGAAATGATGTATTGCTCATAATCCATTTACAATTTTAAGTGGCAATAATAATTTGATGTGATGAATCATATACCATTATTATTTATTCATTGTCCTTATAACTCGTGTATGTTCCATTTGCATGCTTTTAACCTGTTAGATTCATTTTCCTTGGAAGTCTTGTATATGTTCCATTTGCTTGCTTTTGACTAGTTAGAGTTCTTTCTTTCCATTCTAAAATAGCAAAAAATATATAACTTTTTACTGAGTGTTTCTAATTTTTTTTTTTTTTTTGAATTGTGATGATTTTATTTTATTTTATTTTATTTTTTGTTTTACATAAAGCATCACAGAGCTAAATTTTACTTCAATGGGAAAGCACTATAATAAAATACATTTGGTAATAAAACAAATTAATGAAAGGAGAAAGTACTCAAAATGCACCCTTATGGTTTTAGGCCTCTAGGATAATCGGCTTCTCCAGAGAGAGGTCTATCCTTAATTATATAGCCAGTTATCATTCTTTCTTCAACTGATGTAAGAGTTTTCTCTCCCACAAAAGTCTTTATCATACTCCTCTACTTGTAAGAATTCAAAACCTAAATCGCACCGAGACTAGAGTATTCAAATGAGAAGGATACTAAACTGACCCAAAAAGAAGGTGATAAACAAAATTAACCTCACTAGGCATTCTTAAAGGGTTTTAAAATCCATTAAGACAAGAGATAGATTTCTAACTTCGAAAGAAAATAATATTAAAGAGGTCAAAAACTCTACTTCCCTAAGGTTTCAACATTCTATTTTTAATAAAAATAAAGTTTAAATAAATTATAATATTATCCTTAAGTCTAAAAAATAAAATAAATAAAATACAAAAAAAGAACGTGCTCCACTTGTACACAATTTCTTTGCTCTCATCTTCCTCTTGAGTTAAATACTATAATTTAGAATAAAATCTACTCAATATTAGTTTTTGGTTTTCTCCTTAAAAATCCAAACCAAAGCTCCTGTGTTAAACCCTCTCACTCTCAACTTCGAGTTTTCTTATTCTTCTAGGCCAATTGCACCAATTTCAACATAATAACTTATTTTATTTGTGACACTAAGTATATTTACACAGAAATCACAAAATTGTTTGGCAATAATGCTTTCGCTATACTCTTTTGAATTTGTTCTTTATCTAATAATAATTTCTCATTAGATTTTTTAATTGAAATATTATAGTACACATTCATGAATTTATGAGGAATGTACTTTTTAGAGTCAATAATAGCATCAACTTGCAACATGAAAACTAAATTATCATGAGTTAAAACATGCTCTTTTAATAGTATATTGCGTAGAGTATTTTTATTGAGTTTAGTGTTATTCATAGAATCAGAGATTGTGTTGTATTTCTCATTTATCACTCCATTCAGACAACCAAAACCAACATTAGGTAGTTGCTCCTTATGATCATCAACTCGAACATTAATCTTAGGCTTTTTTTAAACCATGCGCTTCAACTTAATTTTTATTTTCTTTTACTTTTATTTGGAGATATTTGAACATTTACACCTATAAGGATCTAAGACACTTTTTTATCCATCTTCAGTTAATTTGTGTACACCCACTTGCTTGCAATACTAGGTATTCACTTGCTTATATTATCATCTTTTAAGTAACAAGCTCTTTATATTCGAGTTCTCAAAAATATGATAATAAATCTGATTTACACAGCTTCCAATCAAAAATCTCACCAAATATATTTCTTTACGAATAATAATTCTTCTATAAAGATTCATACATTCTGAGATAAGTAAATCTAAATTATAAACTATATCTTTATGAATGTAATTTCATTCTTTATCATCAACAATGCAAATACTATAACGCATACCATCAACCTACCTCTAATCTTAAAAAGATGATTCTGTTGGTAATCATTAGACCTTTTCATCAGAGTAGTCCCTTCATATAATTGATTGCAATTTAAAATACCGAGCATCACTTCGTCACTCTACTTGTGCTCCTTGTAAGAATAGTAGCACATCCTAAAAATGATGAGCTTTGTGTATCCCTTTAAGATACCTTGAGATAACAATCACGAGGTCTGCATCCCCTCATCCACGTGATTGGAATGATTTTTTTTCTTGCTTCTTCTTGTAAAAAATACTGTGTTACTAGAAACAAAACATACTATGATACTAAACACGATGAAAATGTAATAAACAAGATTCACCTTATGAATTAATCTCAAGGGTTTTTTAAAATTCACTAAGAAAGAGCTAAATTTTTAACTTTAAGAGAAAATAATATTGAATGGATTAAAAACTCTACTTCCCTAAGGTTTTAACATACTATTTGTAATAAAAATAAAGTTTATCTAAATTATAATAATATCCTTAAGACTTAAAAATAAAAAAAATAAAATAAAATACAAAAAAAGGAACAAATTTTGCTTGTATGCAATTTTTCTACTCTTTTCTTTCTTTTGGATCAAATACTATGATTTGGAGCAAAATTAGCTCAATATTAATCTTTAGTTTTCTCCCTAAAAATCCAAACAAAAGCGCTTGCATCACAAATATAAGTAAATTTAGTGCATAACCAATGCATTTTCCTATTGCGCTTTCATAGCAAATCAATCATATTTTTCTGTTAAAGATTTCAAAGCAAAGTAAGCAAAATCCAACGTTTAATCATAATCCCATGAACATATTCATTTTCATCTATACCATGGGTTCCAAAGTAACTAAACTTTCTTAAAATTAGATACAGTACCTAATTTATTCAATTTTATCTACCGACCTATCAATTGAATTTGTGATAAAACTGAGAAGTAATACTAAATATGTGTTTTGAGAAGAAGAAAGATAATTGTCAAAGCTCAAACAGAGATTTCGAAATTTACTACAAAGATAAAACTATTTCAAATGAATAAAATCAAAATTTTATTCATTGAATGGTTGAAAGATGTAATAAATATCAATGTAGTTCTAAGTAAATAATAAATAATTCTCCATGAACAAATAATTAATCCTAAACTATGATCCAAATAATGAATTAAATTACTATTTAAATAAGAAAATTAAATAAAAATTTCAATTATACAAGAAAAATTAGATAAGAATAGACCTTTGAAATTGCCACAAAATGCTAGAAGCATCTTATTTTTGAACTTTTGACAAAATTTGTATGTGATAAAAATTTTTAAGGATGTTGTAATACTAATATTTATCAAATGTATATACTATTCTTTTAAATTCATAATATTTTTAATAGTACAACCATCTAATTGCTTTTTTCAGTCATTTTTTTTCCAACGTAATTGCTATATATTATTTTGTAAGTCACAACAATACTAACCTTGGTCTAAAACTTCATAATTTTATTTTACTCTAACCTTTTTTTTTTCCCCTCAAGTAGACGTTTCTTTCAAACGAAGTGAAGCGCCTGGTTCCAATTACAAGCGTTTATCCGAGAGGCTTGGTTGATTCTCTTTTTCCATCCCATTGAAACCTCTTTCAGAATCAGAAGTCATTTACGTACATGACATTGAACTGTTAGTTAATCAGTGATCTCTATCTGAACTTCCCTTAAGGTAGTCGTACATCTTCATTACTCACTATCAAGGTCAAGGCAGTATTCACGGATTAGGGCAACAAGGAAAAAATGGAAGTTGACTTGACTTCTGGGACATCTTGAACGAGAGAAGAGACCACGATTTTTCTTTGCTGTGGTCATGCTGTCTCCTCGGTTAGTAGGAAAGAATAGAAATTGATGATGGTTAATTATATTGTGGCAATTTTGGAATGATAGGAGCATTGCTTTGTTCGAAAATCACGCTGATGATCCTGCCAAAGTTCTGGCAATGTTCTGCAACTTAACAAATCCGCAGGCAAGATTGTAGAGTCCACACAATCAGGAGATTCTCCCGCCTGAAAAAGAGAATGAGCTAAATGTGGATGCCGCAATTGATGAGCAAGGGACAGTGATTGGTCTTGGTACTGTGGTGAAAAATTCCAATGGAGACGTTATCTTGGCAGCGGTTCAAAGATCATGCTTAAATGGTGGCGTGGACAATACAGAGGGCTAGAATCTTTGGAGTTTGGTGCTCAAAGTGTAGTCTGTAGTGGATAGAGGTCTGGTGC
>JAWDEX010185727.1:0-13414 GCA_035221805.1 Trichilia hirta | reverse complement strand
ACAAACATAACATGCACACAAATTGAGCCATTTTGGTCGATTATACATACTCGACAACTTTTGTCGCAATGTTTTTATAAACCATCCAATTTATAAATAAACTTTTAAAAATATAATTTTATGCCAAATTTGACCTATATGGATAATTTAGGTGATGCATATTGCACATAGAATAATTCCTCACAAAACTGTTTGACAATCGAACAATTGCGTTACTCGATTTAGTTGCCAAAAATGTAACCTATACTCGATATCCAACACTTAGACCCCTAATATATGTCGAAAACAAACACTTATTGACTCAAAATAGCCACTAAAATAATTTTAAACCATTTGAAAAAATTATGGCAGCAAGTTATCGCAAGGAATTAAAAAATGTCTAGTTTTTCCGCCAAATTAAGGACTATTTTGCATATTCATTTCCAACCACACTAAGCATCAATAAAAATTCAAATTTTTCATATTTGAAACACTTTCATGTAAGTATGAAATTACCACAAACATAGGGCATAATGTGACAGCAAGCACTCCCAATTATTTCACACAAACTTGGTCTACCAAAACTGAATTCAACCAATTTTTCACTAAGATTTAAGCTCATTTCATCATCCCATCATCACATATCCATAGTGTACTCAATACCCAGCCCTTAAGCTCTAATATGATTATAAATTTCTAGCATATAAAGTTCCCTAAAAATATCAAATGTAAGGTTGCATGCTAAGGATCTAAGAATTGAGAAAAATGGATAAAATAAAATTCACATGAAAACATACCATATGTCCATGCTTTTTTAAATTGTGTTCAAATCATTTGAAGCTTTAAGAAGCCAAATTAGACTTCCCTCTAAAGAGTGATGCCTTTGACCTTCAATTCTCTTCAATTGCCTTACAAGAAACTCAATCAAAAATACTTTGATCAAGTTAGGTTTTCTAGCAAAAACTAGGGTTTCTAACACTTGGAAAAATAACTTCAACACTTGAAATTGCTCCCACACATGTGTAGATCACGTCTCAAGGATCAAAAGCCCTATATTTAATGATTAAAATGATCAAAAATTTTATTATCATCTCATGACATGAAACATTGGGAGTAAAGGGAAGAAAGCCACCTTTCTATTGTTTTTCTTCCCTTTTTCATCAATTTCTTATCATAAAAATTATATATATATAATTAACATTTAATTAAATGAAAAATACATGAAAAAAATGATGCCAAATGTGTGGTTTAGATGGAACCACATCTCATGCAAATCCATCCTTAATTTCTTGCTTAAGTGTAAAGCCAATATTATGCCACTTATTAAATTCTCATTTGCTAGAATGAAAACTTAACTCATATCACTTATACCATACATAAACTTAGGTTAACCAATTAAATTGTCTTAACTTAATATATTAAAGTGATGCATAATTAAATTAGAGAATTTTAGAATCAACTGATGACAAGACTCTATAGGTTTACTGTAAAGCCGGCAGTAGATGATATGAACGAATTAAATGCTTTGATTTCTTTTATATCATGAATTAAACTCTTTAATTCTTTTATTTAATTAATCTTCATAAGATTAATTAAATATGTCTACAGATCAATATTGACACCTAGCCATGTAATACGGCTTTTAAATTACAATAAAGTACAAAGCTTCAAGAGTGAACCTTTTTGTCTTCAATTATTGTGTAATTTAATTCTTTCATTGCACAATGCTTCGATTGAATCAAAAGTATGCTATAATTGTCAAACCTTTTTAGACGAATACTATGTATAATAAATAATAGATTATAACTCTATTGTGTGCTATTATTAAGAACATACTTCTCAATCGTGCATAATACATTACATAGGCCTGGAATTTTTTGAGTCAAATCTAAATTATTCACATAGAGCATTTTATCTCAAAAACTAAGGCTGATAGATCCTTTTTTAAACACTAAAATACCTCTTTGAATGTCTCATCATACTCAAAGACTACCTATCACAAGCCTGAACATAGACTTGCCCTAAGTAGTATCAAAGTATGATAATTCACCTATAAGATAACAATGGTGTTGCAAAGCCTAAGGATGACTTATACAACTGATACAACGAATGTCTAATTGACGATTAAGTATAATTAGTATTTAGACAATTCATACGATTCTATTCAGTAAACTCATACTCAATCAATGAACACCTATACACTTTTTTTAGTGTTTTTACACAAGTAAACTATAAGATCGACTATCCTCTATTGTATAGAGCAAGAATAGTATATATTAATCTTTCTAGTACTATAAAGCCCCACTTTATAGTTCCATAACTAGAAATAGTAAGAAATAATGCTACTAACACATAGTCTCATAAATATGAACTTGTTATAATATTATATATTACATACATTCCACGGGCTTTATTATGACATGTAAATCATACATACATATTGTCATGATAAACGATAATATAATAAGAAATATTCATTTGTCAATCAAAAGATTTTTAAGAGATTTTTAAATCACAATCACATATCACATCGTAATTGACTTTTATGGCATATATCTCTTTCAACAAATTCATATAATGTTAAGACACATTATGCAAAAGAATCAAATGCAATTAATTATATTAAATTTTACTAAAATAATTCTAAATGAAAATATAAGTTGAATAGATATATGTTAAATAAGAAAAAAATAATACATCATGCCATATATTGTATTTTATATTATAAGAGTAAAGACTAAAATTGAAATTTGTAACAAGAACGAATTTGAGACTTGTTATACAAAATGAGAAGATATTAGCTCGCTATATAAACAAATTTTTGACTTGTTATGCAAAATGAGTGAAAATATTAATTCACTATACAAAAAGAATTTACGTCTCATTATATAAAATAAAGAGATATTAATTCATTTTATAAAATAAATTTAGAACTCAAAGAGATGTCGATTTGTTAGACAAAATGAATTTGCAACTTGTTATATAAAATGAACTTGAGACTTATTATACAAAATAAATTTATGACTCGTTATACAAAATGAGGATATGTTAATTCGTTATACAAAATAAATTTATAACTCATTATACAAAATGAGAGTATGTCAATTCGTTATACAAAATAAATTTAGGACTCATTATAAAAAATAAAGAGACTTTGATTCGTTATATAAAATTAATTTAAAACTCGTTATACAAAACGAAGAGATGTTAATTCATTATACAAAACAAATTTAAGATTCATTATACAAAATAAGGTGATATTGATTCATTATACAAAATGAATTTATGAATTGTTATACAAAATGAGAAAATATCAATTCGTTATACAAAACAAATTTAAGACTCGTTATACAAAATGAGGAGATATTGATTTGTTATATAAAACAAATTTAAGACTCGCTATATAAGAAGAGGAGATGTTAATTCGTTATACAAAATAAATTTAAGATTCATTATACAAAATGAGATGATGTTGATTCGTTACACAAAATGAATTTATGACTCATTATACAAACTAAGAAAATGTCAATTCATTGTATAAAATAAGGAGATATTGATTTATTATATAAAATAAATCTATAACTCATTATACAAAATGAGAAGATGTCGATTCGTTATACAAAATAAATTTAGGACTCATTATACGAAATAAATTTAGGACTCGTTATATGAAATAAAGAGATCAATTCATGATAAAACAGAAATTTGTGAATCATTATGCAAAATGAGGATATATTGATTCATTTTACAAAACAAATTTAAGAATCATTATACAAAATGAGAAAATATCATTTTGTCATACAAAATGAATTTATGACTTACTATACAAAACAAAAAAATGTCAATTTATCATACAAAATAAATTTATGACTCATTATACAAAATGAAGAGATGTCGATTTGTTATACAAAATAAATTTATAACTCTTTATATAAAATGAGGAGATGTCGATTTATTATACAAAATAAATTTAAGACGATCTATACAAAACGAGGAGATGTCAATTCATTATACAAAATAAATTTGTGACTCATTATACAAACAAGGATATGTTGATTCATTATACAAAATGAATTTGTGACTCATTATACAAAACGAAGATACGTTGATTCATTATACAAAATGAATTTAGGACTCATTATATAAAATAAGAATATATTGATTTATTATATAAAATAAGAATAAAAGAAATCAAAAATTTTCGTATTTTATGTCACATAATGAGATTGACTAAAATTAAAATTGTCGTTATGTCTAATGCCACACAATGAGGATAATTAAAATTTTTTATGTCTTTTGCCATACAATGAGATTGAAATTTTTCATGTCTCATACCACACAATAAGGTCAATCAAAATTAAAATTTATCGTGTCTTATGCCATACGATGACGTTGATTAAAATTCATTGTGTCTTATGCTACACAACGAGATTGAGTGAAATTAAAATTTGTCATATCTTATACCATGCATGAGGTTGACTAAAATTAAAATTTATCGTATCTTATGTCATACGACGAGAATGATCAAAATTAAAACTCATCGTGTCTTATGCCATATAACGAGATTGACTGGAATTGAAATTTATCATATTTTATGTCACATAACAAGGATGACTGAAATTAAAATTTGTTATATCTTATGCCACTCAACAAGGTTAATTGAAATAAAAATTCGCCGTATCTTATGCCACCTAATGAAAATAACTGAAATTAAAATTTATTGTATCTTATACCATACAACGAGAATTATTGAAATTGAAATATAATGTGCATTATGCCACACAATGAAAAGCAACAAGAATTGAAATACAATATGTATTGTTCCATACAATAAAAGATGATAGGATTGAGATACAATGTGTATTGTCCCATACGACGAAAAGCAACAAAAATTAAAATACGACATGTATTGTGCCATACGATGATAAGTAATAGGATTAAAATATGATGTGTATTATTCTACACGACAAAAGGTGATAGAATTGAAATATGACGTGTATTGTGCCACACGATAAAAGGTAACAAAAATTAAACTGTGACATGTATTATGCCACATAATAAAAGGTGACAAAAATTAAAATATGACGTGTATTGTGTCATATAACAGAAGATAACAAAAATTAAAATATAAAGTATATTATGCCATACGATGAAAGGCTATAAAATTAAAATATGATATGTATTGTAACACACGAGAAAAGGTGACAAAAAAATACGACATGTATTATGTCACAAAATAAAAGGCGATAAAAATTAAAATACGATGTTTATTGTGCCACTTGATGAAAAGCAACAAAATTAAAATACAAAATATATTATGCCACATGATAAAAAGCGACAGAATTAAAATACAAAATGTATTGTACCATATAATAAAAGATAACAAAAATTTAAATATAACGTGTATTATACCATGTGAAAAAAAGTGATATAATTGAAATATAAAGTGTATTATACCATATGAAAAAGGATAATAGGAATTAAATATGATATGTATTGAAATACAGTATGTATTATGCCATATGACAAAAAATAACAGAATTGAAATATGACGTATATTATGCCACACGACAAAAGGTGATAGAAATTAAAATATAAAATGTATTATGGCACATGACGAAAGATGATTCAAATATTACGAGTATTGTACCACATGACAGAAGGCAACATGTATTGGGTACAACACAAAATTTTTTTTAGATTTATTCTTTTCAAGCCAGTACATACTGACTTGTAGGTTATGTCTATAAAGATATAATGACCATTTTTCCTACCATAATAATTTTTTTTATCTCTATCTCAAAGTTAGAACATGCTAAAAAAATATTATTTTTTTTTCAATTATGTTAGCAAGAATTCAATTCGTAATATACACAATATTTTTTACAAGTTAAGAACGAAAAAAAAAAGTGTCAAAGAAATTTAAGCAATAAATATTTTGTCCAAAGATATGAATCGATAGTTCTTTGAATAAAGAATGAATCGATTAAAATTAATAGAAAACTATGAGTTAAGATAATCAAAGAATTTGCATGAAAAAAATGAAATACGTATTTTTTTTCAAGATAATATTATTTTATTTCTCTAAACGTACTAAAATGTCTCTACCTAAATGAGGTAATGATTAGAATTTCCTTTAGTCTCAAAATAAACCCCAAAGAGAAACTTGAGAACTACTTTTAGTTTAAAAACAAACTTTAAAGAGAAATTTTAGGACTACCTCTAATCTTCCAAACAACAACTTTAAAACTACTTTCAATCTCAAAACAAACTCTAAAGAGAACTTTCTATCTCACCTCAAGTAATCATTCTAACATGTGTACAAAGATAGAAGTCATAATTTCTTAAATGTTAAACTATATTATCTACAACAATCTCAAGTAGAATATTATCAATAGATTCTTATTGGAAAAATTTATTATAGTGCTTTTCCTATGCAACAATTACCACAAACTCAAGATTTCATTTCTCATTAAAAAACTAGCAAGCCTCTATAATCTGATTAAGTTCAATGTTTAAGATTTAATTAAAGTATGATTCATCATCATCATTACCGATTATAAATATCTATTTTTGTTCAATTTAGAGCATTTGCTTTTTTTTAAAGATAGTATCACTATTTTTCTTTGCTTAAGATATCTTTACCTAACTAAAGCTAAGGATTAACATCGCCTTTTATCTAAAATATCTTTTACATTAAAGTTAAACCTCAATAAAATTTCTGATTTTGCTATTAGTCCACACAGACTGATATTAATCCCTTTTTTCTTTTTGTCCATACATCCTTTTAAGTTTTTAACATAATATTTATTTTTTTTAATATTCTCTAATTAGCTACTTAAAATTTTGAAATTAATGTAGGAGAAGTAATTTTAATGTTGAGGGCTATAAAGAAATAACAACCAAAGATTGGATTGGGAAAGATAAAGAGTGTTTCATAGTCGTAACTTATCTCGTTAGAGAAAAATAAAAAAATTTGAGAGTAGAGTTTTAAGATTATTTTAAAAAAAAAAAAACTTAAAAAATAATGGTCTAGTATATTAAAGGTTAGAGTAAAATAGGGATAGAGCAGGAGGGATTATAAAATCCTTTGTGTGCACAGAAAAACCCAAGAAAATGTGTATTTTTTTCTTTTTTTCTTTTTACCTCTACCTACATGTTGTGTTTGTTTACAAAGAAAATAACACATTTGAATTCAATTATGTTATTTAAAAAAAAAAAATTATCTTTTATGTTTACGGCCAAAAAGGTTAGAGGCAAAGTTAAAAGTTCAATTGAATTTGACTTACTTGCTCCTATAAAAGGGGTTATTTAAAGAGAGATAGTTTGTAACAAAATTTTGACTAGTTTTAGATTAACTACAAAATTTTAAAAAGGGTATTTAAAAAAAAATTATGGCAAAATTTGATGTTAGAAAAGGCTATTTGAAAAAAAAAATTACAATAAAATTTTGACTGAACTTGGATTAATTACCAAGCTGCCTATGTACCTTTTAAAAAAGAAGGATTAAGTCAAACATAGTTCATTTAGTATGAATAAGAAAAGAAATAATTGATTAATTTTTGTTTGATTGAATGGCATGGGATCAATACATAAGTGTTCATGATTTTTCATTATTAAATCCATAATCCTATTTTTTTAATAGATCATAAAATATTTCTTAATCACATGTAATTGAATCAATTCTTAAGTTTTGTACCTCATTGATAAATCAAAAATAGAGCAACATTTGAGAAGGTAATTCATAATTTAAAACAAACTTTTCTTTGAGATCTTTTTTTTTAATAAGAAGAACTTTTTTAGAATATAGTTTTCTATTTTTTAATATGTCAATTGATTTAGAAAAGATTCTAATTATTTTTCATCTTTTTATATACAAATTCCTCAAAATGACATTATTTGAAAAATTACAAGTATGTAATATTATAAGAATTAGAAGACAAAGGTTGTAGTTATAAGTGCAAAAATAACATATACAAAGACAACCAAAGTAATAAAACATCCATCAAATATTACAATCTAAACAAGAACATTGTTCACTTTATTTTCTTAAATCTAAACAAGTCTAACCATAAGAAAGATCAACATGTTTTACTTGCTAATAAAATCCTTAGGTAGGATTTCAATAGTCTTATTATTTAAACATTGCGCATGAGCAGGGTAGAAGATCATATCTATCTGAGACTCTTTATAAATTATGTTAACACCATAACCATCATATTTAGGATTATTGGTAATGTCTAGGGCTGTCTCTCTAGTTGGCTATGTTGCAAAGTTCAAAAAACCACCTTTATGTAAGTCCTGGAGCACGAATAAATGATAGATTCAGATATACCATGCTTATTGATTGTCTAAGGTATTCCTCCTTATTCTAATAACAATTTCTTTTTAAAACTTGAATTATAGAAAAATTTGGTTGTTATTCTAGCATTTTTTTCATTTCACTTATATCAATCAATTTACCTGACTTAATTGCATCTTTAATTCCTTCTCCAGCAGCTACAAGTTCTTGAAAGTTAAAGGTAAAATATACTGATAAACGATTACGATAGATACCCTTTATTATACAAATAAAAGTAGTTATAATTTTGTGATATATTAGTGAAGGTTAAACTAGTGATGCTATTATACGCCACTTCTGTGCATACTCTTTAAAGGATTCATCAGATTTCTTGCTCATTTTACTCAAATCTTCTTAAGTTGGAGTTATAAACGTATTAAATGCATATTATTTGAGAAACACAAAAGTTATATCATCCTAAGTCTTTATTATATTTTTGTCTAGAATAAAAAACCATATATTTATAGCACCAATTAGATTTTCTAGAAAAAAATACATCATAAGGGCTTGATTATCAGTATACTGAGCCACCTTATGACAGTATATAGACAAATGAGCTCTTAGACATCCACTATCGTCATATTTTATGAATTTTGGCTTAAACTTAGGAGAAATTTAAATTTTAGGAAAGAAGCACAATAAATTGATGTCCACTAACCCATATTTTTAAATTTCTCGAATTGATTTTAAAACATCCTCTATTTTTTATAATTTAGCTTTAACCCTTTCTTTTTATCTTTTTTAGATCTTATTAATTTATTTTCTTAGGGTAGGTGTACAGTTAGTTGCCTCTATGTCTCAGTTAATGGAACTTGGATTGGATTTATAGTTAGATTACAAGTAGTGGTTGATTGAAAATTTTAATCTTTTTCGTGTGATTTCTCCATAAAAATAGCATTATTTATAGGAGTGAATAATGAACTAGATGCTCTACTAGACCCAATCATTTGTTGACTGATTTTTTGACAAAGAATGGATTCTATTTTACTTTATTCATCCATAGATTCTTCTCTAATAATGAGGGTGGTTGTGCTCTTGTTAATATGTTCGACCATTCTTTCTTTATTTAAACGTCTAAGAATGAGAGACTATTGATAAATTTCCTTTGATTTGAGAACAATTATTTTTACTTATTAAGTTTGTTAAAGAAAAAAAAGATAAGAAAATAAATTAAATGCTCTTTTTATTCCTAAACATGGATATTTCTAAGCTTAAAGGTATTTTTTAGGTTAGCCATCTTATAAGTAGATTCTCGTATAGATTCACTATATATAGTTGCCTATTAGATATTTTTCTTACAATCAAGTATTTCTTAATATTAAATCAATGAACCAATATCAAGTCTCACGTATCTTAATACAATCAAATGGCATTCACCACGCCTCTTGTGATTAAAGATATATAATAAACCTAAAAAGAGTGTCAAAAGTATTCAAGTGACATTTACCATGCTTAATTTCTATGAACACCCTATCTTCCTAGAGGTCAGGTTCACCTTATTTAGAACAAGTAATATGCATGTCTTGTATGTAAAGAGCATACCAATAAAATAAAATAAATTTTAAAAATAAAATACATGAATATTTTACATAGTATTCCAAAAGAAAAATAAAAACAAGTTAAAAAATTCAAGATCAAATATTTTTTAATAACTTAATTCCTCTTAAAAAAATGTCTCCAATAAAGTCGTTAACTATTAAAATCATCCAAAATTTGAATGTAAAAATAGAGTCACTATTTATCTAAATAAAAGTAGAATAGATCACTTAAAACTCAGATTCTAAGTTCAGGGGATTAATTAAGTACAAAAAAGGTGTTAGGCATTGTATAATTTTCGTAAAAATGGTTACCAAAAATATAATGATCTTGAATTTTAATTTTTTTAAATTTTATCCTTAGTTATCATTTTGACTAAGAGAAGAGAGAATATTAAAAATATTTTAATATCTTAATTTTCTAAAATTATTGAGTTAAGAGAAGGGAGAATATTAAAAATATATTATCGTCTTAACTTATTTATTAATTAAAATTTTTAATCAAGAGAAGAAAAACTACTAAAAATATTCTGTCATCTTGGTTGATTTTTTCTTTGTTTTGACAAGTATTAAAAAAATATGTACAAATAAAATAATTAATAAAATATAAAATTAAATGATATAAATAATTTGTATAAATTAAAATAAATAAAAATTTATTTTTTCACATGAATTAAAGAATAAATAGGGATATAAAATGTGAGACTTGGTCTAACACTTATCACTGCACTTTGGCAACCCTTAGGACCTCTTGATTTTATTCTTGGTAATGGATCAATTGAGGACTTCTCAAGAGGTTACCTATCTTAATACTGCACTCACTTAAGCACGCTTAACTATAAAATTTTTAAAAATAAACCACCGCCCATCCCAAAGGCTTTATTAGCATATTAGTTCTAACTCTACTTATATATGTCATAACCCGATTTTGCCCTCTAAAAATTTTATCTATGCTCAAGGTAACAAATTTGTGACAATGATATAAGACTTAATTTTTAAATTATTCTATTAAAATTATTTTATAAGTTTGTATCTTAGCTCAAAGCGTCGAATTTTGATAGTGGTGTATCTATGTATTGTTGCTTATTTTCAAACTAACCATTAGGATAATTCTGACAAGCTTATCAATAATATAGGTGCTTATTATTTGTTTTTTACTTTTGTATTTAATAGCCGAACTAGTCTACATAGATATTATTATTATTTTATCTTTTTCTCTACTTAAAAATATGTAATTATTTTTTTTATTTGTAGAATTGGATCAAAAGAATTTTAACTATCAAAAATCATATTAATAATCATTTGTTTGTTTTATAGGTTAGTTTTGTTGCTCTTGAATAAGTGGTTAATCTTGAATAAATGGTTAATAAAGATAATCTATGAGATCTCAATTCGATATAGCGAAGTATGAAAGAAATTCTGCTAAAATTGCATGAGCAATTTTTTGCTCTTCCTATAAATAGACTAGTAAAAATATAGAAAATTAGAGTGATAACATTAAAAATACTTATAAATAACAGAATTCTTCAAGACTTAAGATGGTTGATTAAAGCAAAAATTTAACTTAGTAGACAATCTCTTAATCTCTTTGTTTCTCACATGTCTGGTTTAGGTAAGAGTTCTTACTCTAAGAAATAACGAGCAAAAAGATTATAAGTTTATCATAGGTGTGCGAGATAGAATTATAATAAGCGATATCGCTCTTTGGAATATCTTTCTAATAATAGTGAGGACAAAATTTAATTTATTAAGAATGAACTAAGTAAAGATTTTTTAAATAACATTCTATTGACTCTTGAGATGCATTCTTGTGGATTAGTACAACATGAGCGTTTGAAATTATAAAAATTATTCTAAAATGAACATAAATACTACAGTATTAGAAATCTAATCATAAATGACTCTATTTGTCAATTTTTTAGAAAATTAGAGGGAAAGTTCATTCTTGATCTATAAAAGATGTTCAAACAATTTTTAAAGGATAATTTGAGCTATAATTACTATATATATATGTGTTTATTATAGTTATTTTGTTTTGTTACGTTATTTAAATTATTTATTAATAGTTAGCCTACTTATATAGATATCATTATTATTTTATCTTTTACTATATAAATAGATTATTTATTATTTAATTTTTACTAGTATAGTAATTCTTGTTCCATCTATAAATGTGCATCATTATTTTTATTATGTAGAGTCAAGTTTAATAAAAATAAAAAAAGATGTCAGTTTGTTAAATTCAAAATATTTATGTCTTTTATGGGTTTAGTTCAGGAAATCACAAAAAGTTTATAAATAGCACAAGTAATCTAAGTCAAGTTTTAGCTAAGAAAAAGATTCATTTGGTCTATAATAGAGGTAGTCTTAGGTTAATAGGATGTATGTCAACAGCAGTATTATTAGGAGGTAATCAAGTATTGGGTATTGTTCCTACACCTTTAACTATATGAAATCTTATTAGAAAAATAGTTGGTGATGAGTTAAAGGTGTCTTCTATGCATGAACGTATTACAAAAATGATGTGTAACTCTGATACTTTTATATGCCTTCCAAGTGATTTTGGTACTTTAGAAGAATTTTTTCAAGTTGTTTCATGAGCTTAATTGAATATTCACTAAAAATTCATTGATTTGTTAAATATTAATAATTTCTTTGATCTTTTGTTATCTTTTCTTGATCAAACTGTAAAAGAATAATTTATCTTGCCTTCAACATATCAGCTCTTAGTTTGTGCTTCAAATCTTGAGTAATTGATTGATCAATTACAAGATTTTATTTATGAACCTAATCTAAGGGTAGCTCAGATAGATTGGTCAGTGAAAAATAACTAAAAGTGCAAATTAAATTTGATACTTTATCTTTAATTTTTCTTTCTTATAGTTTATTGTACATTTTTCTTATGTAAAAGTTCTATCTCAAATAATATTTTTGATACTTTATCTTTCTATATTAAGATATTAAAATAATATCTTATATTAGTGAGATAAGGATAATTGATGTTAAATGATGCTAAAATTATAAGTATTTTTATGCGTGTTAAAGTGTGTTTGTTATATTGTAAGAAAGAAGTAAGCATCCGACTTCTGTATAGATGGCTCAGTAAGAGGTCATTTTCTCTCCTCACGATCCTTAAAATGCATTTTAATATTGTTGTTATTATTTATATATGATTTTAAATTAATAATAAGACTTGTTATTTGCTTTTATTTGAAATATTCAAATTTTCTAAATTCTCATATTATTATTTATTTCTTCATAAATTTATTATACAAGAGTTTTATAAGTCATTCTTATCACAAACATATTTTAGCACATAATTATGAGTTGTAAGCAAATAATTTTACATAATTTGTTCTGATAATTTTATTAGAAATAATATCTAAGGACATTGATAAAAGAAAAAAGAGGGAAAAGAAAAATATAAGTATTATTGGTAAGGGCTAAGAATGAGCTATACCCTAGTGGCATACTTAGCTACATAGAATAAGTTTTATATTTAAAAGAAAAAAAGGAGAAAATTAAATATAAGCCTTGTTAATAAGGCCTAGGGATGAGC
>JAWDEX010185707.1:0-13415 GCA_035221805.1 Trichilia hirta | reverse complement strand
GAACCCAACGTGTATCCTTTTAATGTTGATGACTCTTTTACTATTTTACGCCAGGTCACTAATACCCAAACCCATAGCCCATAATAAGGTATTTGTTACATTTTGGGCGAGCAACGTGACCAAACTCAAGGCTTTTTTAACTCATTGATGGGTTGCCTCCCCATGTAGAACCAAAGATTTTTAATCCGATGGTGATGAGAATTGAACTAGGGATATATCCTTCGAGGAACCAATATGAATACTACTTGAAAAGGCATGTTGATGACTTTTTTTATCCTTTTACGCTAGATCACCAACACCTAGACCCATGAACTATGATAAGGTATTTGTTATGTCTTGAGCAAGTAATATAGCCAGGTCCAATATTTTTTAGCTCATTAATAGGTCGCCTCTCCCATGTTATGCCAATGATTTATTCCGCTGGTGATAGGAATCAAATCAGGAATTTTATCCATTGAAAACTAGTATTGAAAACCAACATGAGTACCACATGAGCTAGTATTGAAAACCAACATGAGTACCACATAACTAGTAGCCTCGGTGGTACTCATGTGACAACCACAATAGATAAGTCCTTGGTTCAAATCTCCTCGCCAGTAGCACTGAGTTCTACATAAGAGAAGTGACCCATAAATGGACCCAAAAAGTCTTGGACCTAGCTATATTGCCCACCCAAAATATAACAGATACTTTACCATGACTCATGGGTCTGAGTGTTAGTAGCCTAATGTCAACGAGCATAGAGTCATCAACAAATTCCATGTCTAACCAGAAAGAATCCTTTAAGAAAACCTCTGGCTTTTTACTGTTTATTTGGTTCAACCTTCCATTGGAATGGTCTTTCAATGTATCTGAATCTGGATGGCTTCTCCAAAATTTACACCAGTTTATATTCAACTCAGAAAACCTGGACTTGTAGTAGATTTCTCACCACAAGCTTTAGCACTTGTAATAGTTTTGTTCTTCTGAGCTGATTCTGTTGGATCAGCATCCTGACTTGGTGATTTCATTTGCTTTTCCTCGAGTTTTATCTTTCTACTATCACCATGAGTCAAGGACTTTTCAAGGTTTTTCTGACCTATCTTCTCTGAGACATCTACTGAATAGCTACACTTTTCTGAAAAATTCTGACCTTTACCTCAGAACCCTCATTTTTACCACCAAACCATCTTAGCCAAATTTTTTTAAAGAACCCCAACTCAGACATGGAATCTTGTTTTGAAACATGAGGCAGATGAACCCCAGCTTCCTGCTCTCCAACTGGCTCAACAACTTTCTTTTCAGTTGGGTGGGGCTGTTAAACATTGTTTAGGTGCTCCTGCACATCCATGTTGACTATGTTCTTATTCTTACTTGATACAGAGAGTTGTTGTGCTTCAAGAGATGAAGCCAATCCTGTGTTACCCTCATCAGCTCCAACTTTAAATCCTTCATTAACATTCACCTTCAAAGACTTTGATGGTTCCTGATTCCCATTTTTACGAACATGTTGGTTAGATGTACCCACACTGGTCTCAAATGGTTCAGGAGCTTTTGGACTGATTCCACGCACCATAAAACAACTATCAGATTCAGGCTCAAGCATTAAGATGTTTGGCATTGATAAAAGAAAGCAAGAGAACCTTTTATATCCATATAGCTCTTTATCTATGGTCACAGCACTGTTGCTCAACCCTAATCAAACTTCTATAATGGAAATTCCACTTGGACATGAATTTAAAATGCTACAAATCTGCCTAACTACTGGCTTTGGAACTGGATGAAGCTTAGAATCCAAAGCAGGCTCAGAAACCTCCTCACAATGTGAACATGCTGGTTGTTCAGCAGTTCAGTAGGGATCTACAATGCATGCCTTAGAATGACCATACCAGGAACCAAATGACCATCAGGTGGTTGGTTAAAATGTTTTCCAGCTAGCTCCTCTCCTAGAACCAAAGACTCCCAATTCTACATAACACTTGCAGCACTGCAAAGAACATTGGGAGTAGATGCTCTGCTTGCAAGCAATATGATATAGTTGTTCATCTTTAAACAATGCAGATGCTGGCAAAGGCCCTGTCACCTGAGATTAAGAAAACATGTGCCGGTGGAGGGATACGAGAAACCCAGTACATCAGATCTACTAGAAGTGATATATCAGCACTATTCTTTCTACCTGTATTAGCAGAAAAATTACCTGGTTAAATAGCTACAACCTGTGGAATTAAATAGAAGTCATGTAACTGCAAGATATCAACAAAATCATGCAACTGTTATAACACAAACTCAATGCCATGCAACTTGTTTAGTTTCCCTTGCTCAGAATCTCAATCCTAAAAGTTGAATGACAGAATCATAACATGCATTTGTAAGAACAAAAGCACAAATATGAACACATATAAATGTATACAATACAAAATTTCACCCTCTCTCTCTACCTTTCTCTCTTCATGGTCGGAAATGGTTGATAGATTACCTTCTACATTAACATAGCCTCAAAATCCTAACAGTTCCATCTGCCTGGATTTCATGCAAATCTGATAACAATCAGATTACAGCAGTTTCATTTATGTACAAAGACTGAAACAATGTTTTGGGCAACCAAACTGATATACCCATTCATAGTTAAGATAGAACAAAGGGAAGTTCCACTGTTTATCAGAAGTTAAAAACATAGAAAATCTTTGAATGTTTTTCATTTGATGATGTGGTCCTAGGGGTCCAAAATAATAATTTAAGTTATTACTTAACAGTCATCAGATCCTTTACAAGTTTAACTAAATATGTTATACAACGATAGATTATAACATGTGACAATTTGGCCTGTGTTCCAAATTCCAACTTGAAACTTGAAATTTTGGTAAATTTTGTGTCTAGAACAAATTATTGACAATTAGGTTTCCCTGCTGCAAGGAAAACAAGTCCAAATAAAATCAAAATAAAAGAATATTAATATATTTTTTTTTCCTTTTCTTTGGGCACCCTACCAACCTTGAACAAGTGCAATAAATTGGGAAAACTAATGTTGAACTCCAATTTATTGGGGAAAACAATCTATTTATACTAGCACTGCAAACATGGTCCCAGACTATAGAGCTACAGCTTAATCAAGGATGCATCTAAAATTGTTATTCTTCATCACAAGTCATGCTCAAGTTCATCCCTAGTTAGCCTACTTGATTCATTTACCAAAATTGGACCTTCACATAAACTCATTCCAGCAGAGGAGAAACAAGCAAAACATGTCAAGCCTACCAAACGTTCTAAACAGGGTGGGAAGTAATAGCAGCACATACCCTTTAAAACAATCTATTGGGGCCTACTTTGCTTTTTCAAGTATTGATGCACTAGCAGAGGCACCAACTTAGCCGTGGAAACAACATGGGGAGATGTACATGGTCAATGGAGATTTCACGCAAGAACATACACAACATTGGCCATAGACCATTTAGAAATTCAAAAGATTTATGCAGTGGCAGAACATTTCTAATCAAATCACTCCTTTTTGAAAATTTCCAGCCTTCAAACCTAACCATTTACAGCAGCAATCACGATAATTCTAAAAAAACTCAACTTCTATTTAGCAGTAAATATGATATATATGCACATGTGCAAACTTTACCATTTTCATAATTTTTAGCCAATCAATTTGCTAATTTCAAATTAACATACCAAAATATGAAACATCATTTTCACCTCATCTTTCATCAAGAACAAAAAGTTCCAAAATTTATGTACAAGTCCCCATAACTAGCACAAAATGAGCAAAAATGATCGAACCTTCAACTCTAAGAAACAAAAATTTACAGTAACGAACATGAGCAATATTAACCCCGGTTACCGAGAGCGCCTCCTTATTGGACCTGGAGAGCTGCAATAAGTCCCCAAAGACGGTGATCGTTATCGGACCCCTGAGTCCATTCGCCCTAATGGCTGTAGTGATCGTGTGAGCAACCTTAAAATCATTCACACCAGCAGGCACATTGAAGTTCTCAAAATCCCACGAGACCGAAACCATAACATTTTTGGACTCCTCATTGTGGGGCCTTGACGAAGAGATAGAAGATGTTGATAAATGGACTATGAAGATTCTGAATGGGGATGAAGGTCAAGATGACGGGGTTGTTGGAGTTATAGATTTCGTGATAAATTATGATTTTAACGCTTGCGTCATTTGTCGTGTGGTGTCAAAAATATTCAAGGAATTTGCTGAGAAAAGGGTTTTAGAGATGGAGAGAGAAGGAGAGGAAGAATAGGAGGGTGAACCTTAAACCCTAATGCACGTGCCGTGCACACGTATTTCCTCTTGGGCTGGGCCGGGTCTTGTATATTAAGTTTAAGAAAGTTTGAGTTGGACCTAAAAAAAGAAAAAGTACGAATTTTTATCTAACATAATTGATATTTAAAAAATTATAAATTTTTCATGTGTTATTTAGATATATCTCCTACTAATTATGATACTAGCAATGAGTTATTTAATATAATTGATAGATAGAGGTTAGATTATATACGTGGAATATAATGTGACCATGTGATTAAATTCTCTTAATTTAAATTTTTAATAATTAAATTTATGCAATTTAATTATTCAGATATAAAATTATAAAATTAAATGCTGACAATTTAATATTTATATTTATTAGTGAATTATGTAAATCAATAGTTAAAAATTTATATAATTTTAAATCTAAAAAATTAAATTAAAAGAGCTTCGTCTTCTTTCCTTCTTTCGATAAATTCTCAACCACCAATATCAACACTCATTTACTTAAATTCTTATTTTGCAAAATGTTAACTATCATCTAAAGAGTTAGTGCTAATTTAAGTTTTATCTTATTTTTAAAAATATTTTGTCATATATATTTTATTTTTGTGTGAAGTCAAAATATTTTTATTATATTTTTTTATTTTTTAATTATCAATCACACCCTCAACAAAAATTTAGATTAGCACCCAGTCTAAATATCTAAATACTACTCATGCAAAGAAAATTTCTACATTACGGTTGGCACGAAGATTGCATGCAAGTTTCCATGCAAGTCAATTATATAATTATGGAATTGCTCTGTTTCTCAGTGAATATGTTGTTCTCTTTTGCTTTCCTTTTGATTCTGAATTTCTCTCCCGTTGCTTTTGAAAGCAATGACAGCACTTTCTTCTTCTTCATTTTTCCTTTTAAGTTTGGGTAAATCTTCTTTATTGTTACAACTCGATCGAAGTTATTGAGTTATCAACATCTTCTTTATTTTTCCGTCTGTTACATGTCAATAATTTAGTCTAAGAGTTGTTATTTTATTTAAATAATTTATTATCATTTAATCCTAGTCTTTGGGATGTGGATATTTTGCTTACAGTCTAAGTATTGATACTGAAGAGAAGTGAACTACCATAACAATTCTGTTAGTATAGACATGATAGACGTGATCGATTATTGTCGTTAATTTTTAGTATCTTATTGTTGGAATCTTGTGTATATAAGTCGAGAAGAACTATGAACAAAGACAGACAAGTTTATTACAATTCCATTTGTTGTTGGAGGTTCTGGTCTTCCTCGATAAAGGCCAATGACTCACTTTTATTTTTGTTTCTTAAATTGCCCAAATTCAAAATATGGGAAACAAGACACAAGAATCCTTTTAGAGACAATGCCAATCAATTTCAAAGACCTGTTACAAGGTCTGTCACGATTGCTCGTAACATGCTTTCAAATTTGAATTTGCGTACAATGGGTGACAAATGAAAGCATATTCCATTTTGATCTCATTTGAAAAGGTTTGATTCTGTGAACTACATGACACAACGTTCATGCAATCTTTTGACAAGTATGCCCTTCCAAGTAGTGTTTAATAGTTGAAGGATATAAAAGTTGCTAACGTTTGGTTTAATGGATTGATTAGTATCAAAAAATTTTTAAATGCCTATTAAAATTTTAATTCATAAATATAGTGATTATTGTGACCTTATATAATAATAATAATAATAATAATAATAATAATAATAATAATAATAATAATAATTAATTAGAAAAATAACTATTAAATTTTTAAATTTTGATAAAAATAATAAATCTACTAATTATTTATTTTATAGCATATTGATATATTATCTTATGTTTATTAAATTTCAAATTTATTAGTTATTTTCTCTAGCTAACTATTATTATATAAGGTAATAAGAGTCATTGTATTAGTAACCTAAAATTTTATTGCGTATTTTTAAAAATCATTAGAATTAATCAGTTTAATAGGTGAAATGATAGGAACTTGTGTATCTTTTTCTTTATTATGATCTGATAAAGTATTGAGACATACTATTAGTGTTCTCGTATTTAATCACCCAAATCTATTAGTTGGAATGCTTTCTAATTTTGTTTGTTAGGCTTAGTTGGGTAATAATAATGTTGGATTACATAAGTACTTAAGTTTTTAGCTAGAGTGATTTTACTAACATCGTATCAAAGTAAAAACTTTTAGTTTGATTTTAATTCATATATCAATTAATTTATAATTATAAAAGAAAATTAATAGGCCTCATAAATCGTAGTACAGTGGTTTAGAGCTTTGAATAGTAAGTAAAGTAAATCCCATTGATATTGATTCAAGATTCGGGACCAACTGATCTTCTACTTCCTTTTTCTTTTTCTTTTTCTTTTTTTTTTTTTTAATTTAATTTAATTTTTTTTTTTATTTTAGAAGAATTGATTCTCTTGAGGAATGTGGTCTGTTGCAGCAATTGAAAATCATATCCTCTTTTACTTGAAGAATCGTGACAATAACTTCATTCAAGGTTTGAGATCATATTCCATTTATAGACAATTTCTGGATGTAAGAAAATTTAATAATTATGTTTATGCTCTTGCTTTGCAAATCATAGATGTAACTTCAATCCTTTTGCACACTTGAAACTTGATTAAATAATTATTTACATTTTATTATAAAATTTATTAAATAAAATTAAAATCTGACTTATACGTGAGAGAAAATATTAAATTAGTTCAATATAGTTATAAATGATTTTAATCTCTTAAATTAAGTTGCAATTCAACTATGATATCAATGTTTGACACTAAACAACAACAAAAAGATATCGACAACTAAAAGCCTTATGAATTGTAATACGAAATCAATAATTAGAATAACTCATACAATCTTGAGAGTGCAGACTCTTAATATCGTCCGACTAATAAGTAGTTCTATATATCCTTAATGCATAGCCATGAATGATTTAGTGAACGCAAAATCACATGGTCTTTTACTTGAATTTTGTCACATCCCATAATTCCTAGAATGTGATCGGTAAGAGATAAAGTTGACCTCATCTCCTTAAACCTTTAATAGCATATAAACTATAGCTTTAACTCTTGTAATCCATTATATGTAGATTATACATGTACATATTGGACTTAATCATGAAACTGAGAGAATAATATATAATAACCAACTTTATGCATTTAAATAAAATATAATACTCAATAAACAGAATATACATGTAGAGCACTTAACATATTTTCATAATATATTTACATATCTCAGAATATATAACAGATGACATTGTTAACTCGTAATATGACTATGTATGGGTAAATCTAAACCCTAATGACTGCATCTCGACATCCACTCCACTTATCTATCTTCTAAACATCTACTAATACCTACAAAACTATGAAAAGTAAGTCTCAAAGAGATTTAATAAGTAGATAAAGTAACAAATAAGATATACAGAAATAAGGAATTAGAAATTTAGATTCAAATACTGATAACACAACATCAAATATTTCGATAAAATATTAAAATTCAATTATAAATTTAGTAAGATATTTAAATCTTTTATTGGAGTATCAAAAGTTTCTATATAATAATCATTCTTAAAAAGACAATAATTGATTTTCTGAAATTGAAACTATGAAGTTACGTTTATTTATACTTGTATATGTATAAATATCAATTGTTAGTTATTAGAAATTAGAAATTAACCATAACAAAAAGCTTGTACTATAAATCCACAGCTATTAGGTACCGAGTGTCAAAATTAAAGTTTAATTTTCGTAAAATCAATTACGCCAAAGTTACATGCAGCAATATACAAGTATCATGTACTAAGTATTAGAACACCCTTCGTCCCCTACTTCTTGCTCTGTATCGATACATGCATATACATATATATCATAGTGTGCCTTTCTCAGAGCATGTATACTTCTCCCCTTATAGCTTATGGCTAGGGGTGAAGAAATAAGGAAATTATAGTTAAAACATATAACCAAAATTCCAAAATATTACAAAGGCAAATATAAAACTCAAATAAACATAATTCATCATATTACAAAATATCAATGATGTACTTGGCCTTCAACCACATACATAAACAAATACTTCAAAATCCACATGACAATCATATTTGTTCTAACAATAATGCTAATCTATTTCTTAGGGCGAAAAATCATAAGTTTTATAAATCACTTTAAAGTATTGAAAACATTTAAAAATAAGCCTGTCCACATTTATTCCAACTAATGATAGGCATAAAGCTATTCTTTAATGCATCAACACTTAAGTTTGTATAAAATATTTATAAGAAGTAAAATGGGTAAGGTCCATTCATTGTCATGGATAGGGTTTGCACTCTCTAGGGTTTGCACTCTCTAGAATCCATTAATGCATTTAGGTATTTATTATGTGAGTTTGGTACCTAATAAATTGACACTTATCTCAATTTCTATACTTAAGAAAATAGTAAAATTCGAATATTCAACAAAATATACTAATCTCGAATTTTCAAACGATATTTATTCATTGCATGTTATCCATACTTCAATTATTCCTTCAATTTTTATCAATGAAATCCATACTTCAATTATTCATTTGATTTTTATCAATAAACTCTTATGGCAAATTTCTCAATGTCGTTCTAATGTAATCAAACTCAATTTAGCTTTCAAACATACAACTCCTATTATAATCATTAAACAAACACCAATTTCTTACTAATTAATTCCTAAACAACTAATTCAAGCACATAGACATATTCTCAGGTTTAATTAATCTCAATTAAGCTTAATTCTTAAAATCCTTGCATGTGAATAGTAATTCCTTAGCATAAATGGCAACTTAAGCTTAAAAAATACTTAAATTATGAAATTAAGATTGTAATGATATTAAGAATCTTATCAAAGGACAATCTAATCCTTAATCACTTTAATCGTGAGTAATTATGAAAAACCTAAATTTATGAATAGTAGCCTCTCTCTTCTTCAGCTCAATCCTTCACCAAACCAATAAAGATTTCAGAGTGTAGCTTGTGTTGCGTACAAGTGATTTGTAGCAATAACCACAAGATTAATTGGCAATAAATCAAGCAAATAGAAGGGAAACGAAGAAAACCTAAAATTAAAGTAAATAGGGAAGAGTGTCATAGGGAATAAAAACTAGAGAGAGAAATGAGTAGCTCAGTCACCAATCCTATTTTTATAAAGGTTAAGAAAATGTCTAAATTATCCTTGGGCGAAAAGAAAGAAAAGAAAATTTTAAAAGGGGTAAAGAAGTCAACTTAAAGGGGTTTTTATAAATGTCTAGTGCCGTTCTAGGAAGGAAGGAGGAATCCAATAACAAGCTGACACTAAGTCCAGCGTATAATTGGTGGTGGCCCCTTTGGGCCAAATATCCATTAGTTTTGGACTATTTCTTTTATACTGTCTAATTTTTTGTCTTTCTAGAATTTTATTCTCTATCATATTACTTTAAATTTGACTTAAATTTATTTTTTCAGAATTCTTGTTCTTTTCTCTTTTTGTATAAACTAATGGTTCATCAATTAAATTTTTTAATCAACAAAAATTTATATTTGAAGATCAGTTGTGCAATTAAGACCTCAAGATAAATTTTTTCAAAATCATTCAATTTCATTTAAATCTTTTCAAAATATCTATAGGACATCAATACAAGGATAAACAATCACTATTAGAACCTGAATATAAAATTTTTGAAATAAAAATAATGCCCTTCTATATGAACTTATCAAAATATTCTAAAATTAAGATATAGGGTATTATATTCATCCCTCCTTTAAAAGATTTGTCCTTTAATCTTGGCTAAAACTAAAATTTTATAGCATTTTGAGATGTTGCTTACTAACTCATAATATTTAAAATTCAAGTATTATACTTATTAACTGAAATCTTATAACACTCTCGAATTGTATGGTATGCTACATACCATTCTTTTCTTATTTTCTCTTAGCCCATCTCATATAATCCATAGTTTTTTACTTTTATTTGGTATAAGAAGTCCCACACTTCCTCTCCTTCGTTACTTAACCAATACAAGTACAACATAGCATAACTTCTCTATAAAAATATCTTAAACCCAACTTGCTTGGATGACTAAGTCAGATCAAACTCGCTCTAGTCTAATTTTTGATTATTCCTTTCTATACTTTAAATTTACTATTATCTGAATCTTTGAAGTAAACTAACTATGTTAAATTATTGCTCTTTTTTATATAAATATTCAAAGCATAACTAAGACATTTTTATCTATTTCCAAGTATCATGTCAGTGGTTATAGTAAACTAACTAACGTTCTAGTGAATCATCTTTCCTTAATTGCAACATAGGCTAATATATTTTTGACTCAACTTCTCTTCTAATTTCACGTACTACTCTATTTGTTTACTTTTTTGGTCTATGCTATAAAACAAGCTAACAAAAACACACAAACACATACATATGTACATACAAATGTCCTTGTAGCATTTTTTATCATGCATACATTTATGGTAGTTCCCTTCCCCTAATATCAATATATGTATTTTAAAATACTTTACTTATTAGAAAAGGACATTGCCAGCCTAGCTAAATAAAGACAATATCAATATAGTATACTACAAAACTAAATTTAACATTACTAAAATCAACATGTGAGATCTAAAGCAACATGGTTTATAAATTTATAATCATAGACATTGAAATCATCTTGACTCACTGTTCACATTGTGTCATACTTTATAACATTGGCCTTCTGACCAATTTATCATCAAACATAAGAAATTACTTTTTCATCCATTTTGACATAAAATATATCATTATCACATTTGAATTTATATCTTACAAATATGCACGCATATAAGCATCTCATTTCATAACCACAGGCCAACTCTAGTATAATAAATCTATAAACAACTTCTTAGTTTCAACTAGACATACCTCAAGTATACATCTATAATTGGGTCTCATAGACCTTATAAAATCATGCCATATAGTATACAATATATCATATATGGGTTCGCATATAATCCAAATACAAAACTAACATTGTCTAGGTAATAATTATTAATCATTTTATTTATTGCATTCACAATGACACCACTTTGCATGGCTAATTTGCATAATTCAATGCACACAGTATGCTTCAATTCACATGTAATTCACTTTAAAAACATGATTCAATCAAATGACATATTATTGTAATACTCGATCTTAGCATGACATAATAAACTATCACAAATTTTTACAAGCAATTAATAAGTACAAACTCACAAAATCATTATAAATAAAATATCTATCTAAAATATATGCATTATAGCCTAAATTATGAAAGTCATCATCATATGAATATATGCATTCATTTTGAATCCAAAATAATACTTTTTTAAACACCAATTATGAACAAATGATGTAAATTCTTATAAATAGGGAAAGCAAATAACTTTTACAAACATTTTTAAATAGTTAGAAAGAGGTAAAAATTCAACTGCATATATGACTAGAACTAATGCATGCCCTCTATATATGCTAACCTATACATGTTATACCTACATCAATAAAATCATTATCTAATTTGAATCCAACTATCAAGTCGTACATGCTTTAAAAAATACAATCAAAGCTAATTAATATGCTTATCAAAATCATGCATGTGAATTAATTTTACACATAATCATACTTATAGCCCTTTTTATGCTAACATCAATAAAATGTCTAGCAATTCTATTTTCCTACGTAGTATCTATGCAATCTATATATAATGATCATGCTTGTTAATTAACTCTTCTTCACTAACTAATCAGTCAATCTTAATCTTACTAGCTATTCCAAATCAAATTCCAACAATTTCACTTTTAAAATAGTTGACAATGGATTCCTTCCATCCGTCTTGACTAATTCAAAACTTCATTGTCCATTTATGTACTATTGATTTTACTATCTAATTGATAATAGTTTTCTCAACTTATAACCTTTATAATATCCCCACTATACTTTTAAACTCAACTTATATGATAGATAAAACAACCATTTTTAAGAAATATTAGATCTTTTGTATAATAAAGTTTTATTCTTGTTACTTTTTGATACTTCTATCCGAGATTACTTATTAACCTAATTGCATTGCCACATTTATGACTTAACTGCTTGGAACCTTTCTCTTTAATATGCTTCCTATATCTACTCTTGACCTGTATTATCCTTATTCTTTCTTATTTTTACATCTATTATTATCTTTATGATTTTAGCCTTACTACGTAACTTAAGGGTTTATTAACCTTAATAGTCACATCCTTGCATAGAAATGTAGAATTAACAATTTCTCCTTTAATAAATATTCTCATCTCTAAAACATCTTTGATATTCCATATTAATGCTAAGGGCTTTTGAAAATTCTTTGGTAACACATAGGTTTGTTCGAATTTATATCTCATAATTTTTCTTAATTACTCTCTTGTTTAGAAAGTGAACCTGCCATTTGATTCAAATTAATATATGAGTTGCTTGCTTAACACTATTTTAATTAAAAATTTCTCTGCTATTAATGCAGTATCTATTCATTAACATATCGTTACCAAGTTCTTGAATATCTTAGTATTTTTTAACACCGTACTTTTTGATCATTCACATTAGTGAATTACACATAGCTCTAACAAACATCCTAACTATAAGATTGCATTGCTCTGATTTACTAAAGATGGAAAAACTATCTAAAATTAGGTTTGAGTTAAAAGATTGGATTACAAATGGAGTCTTATATATATCTATGAAGAAAGTCAAAGGCAAACTTGGTAGAGCAGATATCAGAAGGTCAATGCCTTGCATACTACTATCCCAGACAATACAAGATCTTACAACTTGCCAATGTTGTTACTGACCTTTAGACTATATTACCAACTTTGTCATACCCTAGAATCCTTGAAATATGACCAAGAGGAGACAAGGCTAGCCTCATCTCCCTGAGTCTCTAATAGCATGTAGATTATAACTTTAACTCTCAAAATCCATTATATATAGATTATACATGTGCATATTGGACTTAATCATGTAACTGCGAGAATAATATATAATAACCAACTTTATGCATTTAAATAAAATATAAGACTCAATAAACAGAATATACATGTAGAGCACTTAACATATTTTCATAATATATTTACATATCTCAGAATATATAACA
>JAWDEX010185686.1:0-13416 GCA_035221805.1 Trichilia hirta | reverse complement strand
TTTTTTGTATTGTAATTTTGTATGGATGGCTGAGTAAGGGGTCATTTCTTCTCCTCCTGATCCTTGAGACGCATCCTTGTAATTTAATATCAACTATTCCTACTTTATCTAATACAAGACATTGCTTTTAATATCTTAATATAGAAAATTAAAGTATATAAGACATTATCTGAAATAGAATTTACATAAAAAATTGCAATAAACTAAGAAAATATCAAAATATCATTCAACCATAAGAAAGAAAAGTTACAAATGGAGCGACAGATCTAGTTTGCATTTTTTATTGCTTTTAACTAACCAATTTATTTGAGTTACCTTTGGATTAGGTTCATAGATAAAAGTTTAAAATTTATCAATTAGCTACTCAAGGGTTAAAATACAAAATAAGATCTATCGTATTAAGTGCAAGATAAATTATTATTTTATAACTTGATCTAGATTAAATAATAAATTATTAAAAAAATTATTAATATTTAATCAAAAGGCTTTTGGTGAATATTTAGTTAAGCCTAAGATACAACTTGAAAAGTTTTTTTAAAGCACCAAAATTACCAGGTAGGCATATAAAGGTATAAGAATTGTAAAGCATTCTTAAAAAATGTTTATGCATGAAAGACACTTTTAGTTTCTCCACAATTATTTTTTCAATAAGATTTCTTATAATTAAAGGTTTAGGAATAGTATTTAGCACTTGATTGCTTTTTAAATGTACTATTATTGATGCATATCTCATTTTTTCAAGGTTTTCTCCCCTATAAATCAAATGAATCTTCTTCTTAACTAAAACTTGATCTAGATTATCAGAATTATTTACAAACTCTTTATATTTTTCTGAATTAGTTCTATAAAAGACACAAATATTTTAAATTTGATGAACTAATATCTTCTTTACTTTTAGTTAAATTGATTTTGCAAATGAAAAATGATGATTCATATTTATAGCTTAGAAAATAGATAAAACAATAGTTACTCTACAAGTAAAAAAATATATATAGTAAAAGGTAAAATAATAATGACATCCATATATGTAGGCTAACTATTAATAAGTGATTTAAAAAAAATAATAAAAAGACAATAGCAACAATAAATAAACATATATACAATAGCTATAGCTTACATCTTTCTCTAATTTTACATTAAGAAATGGCTTGAGTATCCTCTATATGTTAGAGATGAACTTTCCTTCTAATTTATTTAGAAATAGACAAACAATTTCATTTATAACAAGAATTCTAATACTATAGTAGTTATACTCATTTTGAAATAATTTCTATAATTTTATAATCTCACGTTCACTAATTTACAAGATTGCATCTCATGAGTCAGTTGAATATTATCCAAAGACTTTTTACTTAATTTATTCTTACTAAACTGAATTTTATTCTCTATTATTAAAAATAAATCCTAATGAGCGATATTTTTTTGTTATAATTCTATCTCGCACATTTATGATAAACTTGTAATCCTTTTACCCATTATTTTTTCGAGTAAGAACTCTTACTTAAATCAAGCATATGGAAAACAAAAGCATAAGAAAATTGTTCACCTAATTAGATTTTTGCTTTGATTAACCATCTTATGTCTTGAAGAATACCGTTATCTATAAGTATCTTTAATGTTATCACTCTGATCTTGTAAATTTTTCATAAACTATTTATAGAAAGAGAAAGAAACTATTTATACAATTTTGAGAGAATTTCATCCATTTTCAAAAATAAAAAAGTAACAAAACTCAATTATTTTAAGATAATTAAAATACCTAAAATAAATAAATAATTATTATATGATAGTTTGAGACTTGTTCTATTTCTGTAAATAAAAAAAATAATGACACATTTTTTTAACATAAAAAAAGATAAAATAATAGTGATACTTATACAGATAGTTAAGATAAAAATCAGAAATCAAATAGTAAATGCACATATCATTGTCGAATTTTTCAAAATTAGTCTAATAATAAGTCAAAAAATTTAAAATTAAGTAAAAGTAAATAAACATATCATTATCCATATTTAGCACATTGAGTTATGCTATCCTTTTGTCAAACAAATTTAATAAATGCTTTGAAATTTAAGAACACTAGTCATTATCACAAATTTAAGGCCAAATTTATCTACCAGGCATTAACCAAATTTTATGACTTATCAGTAGGACAAAATTGGATTATGAAAGTTTGGACCAAATAGGATAGCATCACTAAGAAGAAAGTATTATGTATTTATTATAGTAGCTGACTACCTAAGATTTACTTGGGTATTATTTCTAGAAACAAAAGTGACACATTTGATGTATTTGAAAGATTTTTTAAAAAAATCCAAAATGAACTTGGTTATAGACTTATAAGGATTAAGAGTGATCAAGGGTATGAGTTTGTCAATCAAGAGTTTGAGATGTTTTATGATGAAAATGGATTCACTCATAACTTTTTTACGACTAAGACACCGAAACAAAATGGGATAACTGAAAATAAGAATAGAACGTTACAAGAAATAGGTAAAATGATGCTTAGTAAATACGAGTTATAATAATATTTTTGGGTTGAAGCTATTAATACGACTTGTTATATTACCAATAGGATGCTGATTAGAAAATTGCTTAAGAAGATAACTTATAAGCTTCTCTATCAAAGGAAGTCAAAAATTAAATACTTTAAAGTTTTTAGGTGTACTTGTTATATCCTAAACTCTAAAGATAACCTTATTAATTTTGAGACTAAATTTGATATTGGTGTATTTCTAGGGAACTCATCCAAAAGCAAAGCTTATAGTTTATACAATAGAAGAACACAAAAAGTTGAGAAAATCATGCATGTAACCTTTGATGAATTTAATTTAGATTTGGCAAAAATAATTTTAAACAAAAAGGCTAAAAATGTTGAAGTTGTGAAAAAGTTAAAAGATTTGAGGATAAAAGATAACCCTAAGATAGGAGAAGAGAAAAAACTAGAACAACATGTACAAGAATCTCCTAGAGAACTTTTAAAAGCTTGAAAGTATGTATCCAATCATCCTTGAAAATTAATCATTGGTGATCTCTATCAAAGATTTAGAATTAGATAAAAAAATAAGGAAATAGTTCAAAATCTTGAAGAATTTCGAAATCGTACATTTGTATCCCAATTAGAACACAACAAAATAGAGGATCCATTAGATGATAAAGATTGAATCCTATTAATACAATAGGAATTAAATCAATTCTAAAGGAATAAAGTTTGGACCTTACTTCCAAGACTAAATGACCACTCATTATAGGCTCCAAATAGGTCTTTAGGAATAAACTAGATGAGCATAGGTATATTATTAGAAATGAGGCAAGACTTATTGCAAAACTTTATAACCAAGAGGAAAAAATTGACTATAATGAGATGTATGCACTTATGGCTAAACTAGAAGTAATTGGGATACTTTTCACTTTTATTTGTTTCAAAAATTTTAAACTCTATCAAATAGATGTAAAAGGTACTTTCTCAAAAGTAGTTTTAAATGAAGAATTATATATCAAACAACCTCCTAGTTTTGAAAATCAAAGGTTTTTAAATCATGTCTATAAATTTACTAAGGTACTTTATGGTTTAAAACAAGCTCTAAAAGCTTGGTATGAAAAACTTAGTGAATTTTTGTTAAAGAATGACTTTGATAGGAAAAGTGGTAATATAAATCTTTTCATTAAAACCAAAGATAGAAACATTTTAATTATTCAAATTTATGTTATGATATTACCTTTAAAAGCACAAATGAATTCTTACGCAATGAATTTTTAAACTTAATAAGAATTGAATTTGAAATGATCATGATGGGAGATTAAATTTTTTTTAGAATTAAAAATAAGACTAATAAATGATGGAATTTATATTTCTCAATCTAAGTATGTAAAAGATCTTTTGAAAAGGTTTGAGCTTCTAAAAGTAAGGCATGTAAATATACCTATAAGTACTTTCACCTCATTAGATAAAGATGAACTTGGCAAGAGTATTGATCATAAGTCATATAAAAGTATGATAGACTCATTCTATACTTAATTGCATCTAGACCTGACATTCTCTAAGTATTTGCGTATATGCAAGATTTCAAGCTGACCCTAAGAAATTGCACCTTAGTAGCTATAAAAAGAATATTTTGTTATCTTAAAGGACCACCCAACTTAGGATTCTTTTATCTTAAAGATGATATATATGATCTCGAAAGATATTTTGATATAAATTATGGAGGATGCAAGATAGATAGAAAAAGTACTAGTAGTATATGTTACTTCCTAAAAAATGCATTAGTTTCATAGTTCAATATGAAACAAAACATGATTACTTTGTCTACCACTGAGGTTGAATATGTTTTTGTAACAAGTTGTTATGTATAACAATTATAGATTAAACTTCAATTATTAGACTATAGTATTAAACTTAAAAAAATCCCACTAATGTACGATAACACAAGTGCCATCAATTTGACAAAGAACCTTATACGTCATTCTAGAAGCAAGCATATAAAAATTATACATCACTTTATACATGATTATTTCGATAAAATAGATGTATGTATTGAGCATGTCAACACCAATGAATAATTAGTTGACATATTTACAAAATCTTTTGATAAGGAACACTTTTGTTGCATTAGAAACAAATTAAACATGATGAATGTTGTTTAAAAAATTAAATACAAGTATGTGTAGTTAAAAACTTCGACTGCATTAAGTTATTGAGGTAGTATGCATTAAATTGATTTTATGCGTGTAATTACTCATATTTTAGGAATAAATATTGATATCCTGAGAGTGAGTATTAATACTTTGAGATAACATATTGATACAATAAAAAAAATATTTATACTTTATAATTGAGAAGCTCAACACGTTTTAGTCATATCTGAGTATCGATATATTTAGAAAACCATATCGATGCATCTTTTCATTCATGCAAAAGTGCGCCTGCTTGGTTAGGAGTAAGGACATCGTTTTATGTATCTAAATATCGATACATCTTGATTTACTAAGTCTTATAGTTTGAAACTCCATATGTTTAATCTTTAGGAGCATGCATTTTATTACATTGCAAATTATCTTTTTCATATCAAAGTATCGATATATTAGTAATATATCAATACATTTTTAGACAAAAGGTATTATGTGTCAAGTATAAGGAATTTTTTAAACTGATCAACAACATCACATCAATAAATGTGATAGTTTGGGAGCAATTATCATGCATTAAATTCAAAAATTGCTTGAAGTGATATGTGACAAGATAAGAATAAAATCAATCTCTTTGTGTTTTGCGTATTTCCCACCTAAACCCTTTTAACCAACCAGCAGACACTATGTGTTATAGATAATCATACTTTACTTGAATATGAAATGATTCATTTATCATATTTGCAAAATGATACTCAAAAGTATCAATACATCTTTAATATATATCAATATTTTTCTTTTGTTTTATAACATATCGATATCCCAATTTATTGTATCAATCATATTTTCAAGAGTTACTTAATGTATTGATACTTTTCACAATAGTGTGGATATTTTCAATCGATATATTTTTAGGTTTATAGCTTACTCTCTTTATACATTATACTTCATTTAAGGAACACAAAATAAATTTCTCTCTTAAACTCAAAATATCTAAACAACCAAACCTTCTTAGCGATGATCTTTACAATAAGAGACCAAGGTTAGAAGAACCTAGCCATCTTCCAGGTTTTCTTTAACCATGAATACCGCTAAGTATTACTGAACTAAGAGAACCTAGAATGAAGATCGAGTTCTTTTTCAGCCTAATTAGGGATTACTTCTAAGGTATAGTTCATCTAACTTCTTTTACTATCCACTAACATTAGCATTTAAAACACTTTTCTTTATTTTGTTTGAACAAGTGGCATATGTATAATGGCTACTTTTGACTCAATTAAGAAATATTGAAAGAAAACTTGATGAAGGAAACCATTTAGTTATGATTTTAGAACATCAACTGATTGATTTTTGTTATGAAATAAAAGAATACTATCCTAACTATGATGTCATCCTAGAACTAAACTTTTTCTTATTTTAAGCTACAAGTTTATCTCTAACAATATCAATTTAGACTTTCGCTTGACTAAAGTGTTAGATCCTTTTGTGATTCTAAAAGAGCACAAGAATTTAACAAAAGCTCCTCTTTATTTGATGAATCTAGGGACTTGCCCAGTTATTTCGAGTTTGAGCACATAGTGAAAGAGTTAGAATGTTAAGAGAAACATCAAGAAAAACTCCATAATCTATAGTTTTCTTTGTGTTACTATCTTGGACATGGTTTTGGTTGGATGGTACAAGCAGTACTTGGGTTAATATTTACTTTGGTTAGTATGGTGTTATTTTGGATAGAATCATTCATGGTTGGACATTATTTTGTGATTAATGAATTGTAATAAGAATCATTTTTATTTACTGAATGACATTCATTGGTTTAACGTTCATTTTATTTAATAGATAATGCTTTAATTTACCATTTTTAAAAAGCCTATATATATGGATACAATAAGAATCATCATTCTACTTCACTTCTGTCATATATAGACATAATCTATTTGTCTCATATAAAATTGCTCAGTCTTTTAGTATCATTATTAATGATTCACACATTGAACTAAACATATGTGATAACTGATCTATCATTTTGCTTATTCACTTTCACACTAAATGTCTTTATGTTAAACCATTATTTTTTTTGATTCATATTATGCATACTAATATTCACTTTTGTTTGATTAATCTTCATAACTTGACTCATAAACTGTTGATAAGTTTGATCGGTTTGCTCCTATTTGTTAATGAGCTTACTCCTCTTTATTCCTTTCTTTGCTTGATGACAAAAAGAGGGAGACATTCTGTGTGTAATATTTGATAGGAAATCGAAACATATACATAGCAAAAAATTAAGACATATTTGATTTTCATCCAAGGATCCATTAGATAAACTTAGTATTTTATTGTGTTATAAATTCACAATATATACATTTTACGATGAGTTTGACGAACCAAAGAACACAGATTCTCTAAACTATGTCTCTATGATATCTACATAATCGAGAGGGATGAAATCAAATTGCTAGCTCTTTTAATTTTTCTTATATGTTTTCTCTCTATTATGCATTCTAAACTTACAAAAATTTTAAACCCTAGCATACCTTATTAAAGACGTCAAAGCATGTCTTTTATAATACTTTTGAAGGGTTTTCTTTAAGGTTTTCATGGGCTCATTTTTAGTAGGTTTATTATTTTTACTAGGTTTTAATAAACCTATTAAAGATGAAATCAAGTCATTATTTATATTATCCAGAACCTTACTCTTAAAGCTCAATCTATTAATAAAGTTTAAACTATTATACTTAGTTTAACTTTATATAATAGACCTAGTTAAAACTCTAATAACACAATAACCCTCGAATTACGATAAATTTATCTTATAAATTTATATTTTTATTATTCTGAATCTAATGCGTGACCTAATATGTTCTCATAACATTAACGATGATACTAAAATCTAATTTTAGAATTATAAATCATAAGCAGTATCTAGCAACACATAATGACTATTCAAGTGACAAAAATGTGAATGGTTTAACATATTCTTTATCTGTGACTAATATTATCATATAGTTTAGTCTTTTTATCCCTGATATCTTAATTGAAAATGAGACATAGAACTTGTCACCCTGGTTAAATTCTTTGATATCTCAAATAGAATTATCTAACCAAATGAGATCAATATCATATATTGATTCATTTGAGTATGACTATACATTTTCATAATTATATTCAATCAAAAAGCTCAAAGATATCACTCTTGTTATATAAGAGGGACAAATCCTATCTTGAACAAATATATCCTTCTATATAATTCATGATATATTTAACTATTTTTTCTATAATCTATCCTATTATAGATGATATTTAAAAATATCAAAATATATCATTCACAATGTTGGAAATTATAATGATCTAAAGTCAAAAGATGACAAACACCATTATCATTATGAAAATCAATTATGACACTCATATAACAATTCATGTAGTGTTCTCATGACGGGTTGATCCAGTACATTAGTTCACTAACTTGTACTTATTTGTTAACTTTATATTTCATATTATGACACATCTTATATTGTCAATTGTCACTACACATACTAGTCTTAACGTATTATTATTGTCCCATCCACAATAATACTTAACTATGAATATTTAAAAATAGCATTCAACTAACTCAACCTACTATTCTAAAAGCGTTACTACATTTATTTAAACACACACATTAAAATGCTTATTTATTTAGCTAAAACAATCTCTTTATGATTACATCATATTAATATGATGATTTAAAATGATATTTGTAAAAATTATTTTTAATTAAACAATATTACAATAACAACCCAAAATGTTAAGAAAAGTATAAGTACAAGAGATAAAATGAAAAAATAGAGAAGAAAGAAACAAAAATATCGATACAGTTAAGCCAGAATATTGATATACTGTGGACAAAAAGCAAAAGTATCGATACATCCTCCCTCAAGTATTGATACATTACCTTCAAATAAACAAATTTTGATATAGGCAAAGAATTAAATCTAGACAAGACTTAAAGGGCGAAGATTTACGAAGCAAGCATATAGAAGTATTGATACACTCATCAAAAACATTAGTACAAAGTGTAGTAACACTTTCTCTCTCAAGATAAAACTCAAGAAAGTATTGACACATTCTTGAATAAGTATTAATATACTACCTTTAAGATGTTAAAACTGACATAAGTTAATATATCGATACATAGAAAAAAGATATAGGTCTCATCAGCAAAGCGAAATAAAACGTATGGATATATCAAAACATCTTTTATAAGTATTGATACACGAAGCAGAGAGGAATATCTTTAGAAAAAAATGTATGGATATATCAATACATTTCTCGTAAATATTGATATAAGAAGTAAAGACAAACATCTTTAGAGTAGCATATATGGAAGTATCGATACCCTCGACCAATATATCAATACAATAGCATGGAGTCAAATATGCTGAAGAAGATAAAGCCTTAAGTATCAATACTTTTTACAAATTTCAAATTGTAATGGCTAGTTTGTAGTAATAATTGTACAAATGTAATAAAGATCTAGATAGCCATTAGAATCATCACTTAAAAGCAAAAATACAATCAATTTTATAGAAGACAATAACAATAAGAAGAAAGCATTTAAGGGGATAATCAATTGAATCAAAAAAGGAACATTCTTAATAACTTTAGTTTTATTATTTTCAAGAGAAAAAGCTCATGCTCTATACTTATTGCTTCATATACTCTATAAGAGAGAAAATTTTCATTTTTGACCTAATTATTTTGTTTTTTTTTCATCCAGTAGTAAAGAAAGAAATTATTTAGGGTTACTCTTTACCTAGCATTCAAGAAAGAAATTGTATTGGGTTACTCTTCACCTAGATCAAAGAAAGATTATATTAGATTTTTCTTCATCCAATAAAAGAAATAAATTATAATTAGGTTGCTCTTAACCTAAAATAAGTAAGAGTGATAGTAATTCCTCGAGTTTAAAGAGTAAAATCGAGAAGAGTAGATGTAGGCTTATAACCAACCATTATAAAAATCTATGATGCCATCTTTTCTTTCTCTTTCTATAATATTCTAATCATTTAATTTGGATAATCATTTGCATTAGCTTTTAGTGGCTGGATTATAGAGTGAAAATCTTTTAAGTTGCCATTTTACCTAATTTATCCCCTTTTTGGGTGATGCTCACTAGGCCAACAGTGAGGATTGATGAGTGGAAATTTTTACAATTAGTTAGTGAACTAGAAGAGTACTAGAGCAAGCACATAAAAGAGGACTAATAATAAAAAATTCTAGAGTAGAGAAATAAGGAGTTACAGAAAGAGATGGTAAAGTTCAAAGGCTAATCTAGAAGAGGTATGGTAGAGACAAATCGTATAAAGCATTACATTACTCAAGGCAAGGGAAAATTATAACCAATTTAACAAGAAAAAAGTAAATGTAGGCACCTTTATGGTAATTTCTCTAATCAAAATATTTAGGCTCACAGTCTGCTAAAAAGACAAAGAGCAGTTTATTAAGCTTTAAGTTAGTCCTAGGATAAAAAATCTTAATTTGCCCTTCTAAATTTATGATCTACTAAAGTGAGTACCCTCAAACACCTCATACAGCCTTATTATTAACTCATAGTTTGACATAAGGCACAGGTAAACTACAATCTACCTAAAGTAGTAACTCAACCAGTAATGATCTCATGACCACACAATCCAGCACACACCTAGTCAAAAAATTGATTAATAAGCCCTAGAAGCTTACGTAAGACATATAATATACAAAGTAAGAGCAAAAAGAAAGGTGAATCTTACATTTTAGGCATGAGTTTTGCTTGAGAAGATATATTAACTACTCTTTCACAAAAGTTATTTTAGAGTTGATGCTCTTTTAAAAGTACCATGAAAAAGTCATTGACCTAGGAATTTTCCACATTCCTTAGCATTAAAAGGCCTCGAGAAAGATTAGAAAAGGGTGGTATGTGATAACGAAGCAATCCATCACTTATATTTATATGAGGTTGTCCACAAAGAACATTTTGATGAAATTAAGATTAAGGATAAAGTTTTATGTAGATGAGAAAAAATGAAATAACCAAACTAGTGCAAAAGAAAAGGCACTGAAATAAAAGGCCTAGCAGTAAATAAAGAATGGGATAACCTCAACCATGGAAAAAATAAAAAATGGGATAACTAATAATCCTGACTCAATAAATGAGAAAAAATCTTGAAAAGACTTAACTTAGATAATGCTATAAGAAGGGCGGCACATATGTAAGCTAGAAACTTCACTCCTTTAAAGGGACCCTTCTCATAAGTGCTTTAATATATGAGGGGCAATGACCTTTACATAGCTTAGCTTGACCCTATCAAAGCAAAGATGTCAAGAAACTTTAAGGGAAATTTCTATGAGCATCACAATAATTATAAATATAACATGAAAAGTTAAATGTATCTGAAGAAATAAATTGAGCTATTGGTAAAAGGTCATTATCTTAATAACCTTATTACTAACTTAAAAGATGAGCAACACTCAAGTTTTCTTAACCATATGATAAATGGAAAAAGACCTTACTAGTTCTTAAAGGTTTCTTATTGGCAAAAAAACTCAAATAAAGCTAGAACGAATTACTCAAAGTTTTTATTGTCCAATTTTACTGCTGACTTTCACATCATGAATGTCAAAGCAAAGAAAAAAAATAAAATTCTCCTTAGTTTTTGTCATGTTTAATAATGTAAACAAAGTTAAGGTCTATTAGTCATATGATGATACCCTAGCTATAAATATAGAAATGGGATTGATATTGATAAAAGGGATACCAACTGACACCAGGAGTTCAATAGCCATTAATTTTATAAAAACTTTAAACTCATTAAGAATCAATGACTTAAAGTTAAGAAGTGTAGATTCGTCTTTTCATGGGTTTTAGGAATACTTATGTCCTCTTATTAGGAATAATTTTACTATCAATAACTATAAGAAACTAGTCCTACCAAAAGATGACAATGATCGAGTTTTAGGTGATAGACTTGAGAATGCCTTATTTAATAATTTTGGAATGACTTTTTCTGAAGATACAAAGGTAGTAGATGCATTTACTACTGATGAGTGCATGAAAATGTACTCAAAACACCTTATTTATAAGCTAAATCGTTAAAATCAAAGACTAATTTTGTTTACTTATGCATATTTAAGCTTAATTATGCTTAATTATTGCTTAATTATGATTTGATTGTCTTTTAATAATATTTTGTTGACTTAATGCAGTTAAAAATCAAATCTATGGAAGACAAGAGTTGGTAGAAAGTATAAGAGAGAAAATAAATTCAATATATTCTTTAAGAAATGGGATGAATTGTTAAGGTTTGGTTGCCTTTTGAAGGATAATTGAAGGAGTGCCAATTGAAGAATACAAGGAAATGCTGTGCAGAATTGACATTGACCTTTAAAGGTTTAAGGGCATTTTTTGCACTTTTAGATATCTTAAATTAAAATGTGGTATTCTAAAAAGTTGTAATATATAAAACAAGCTTTCTATGTAGTACTTACAAGATTTATTATGAGATCATTTGGGCCTTCATAAGGGAGCCTGAAATTCCCATTTCTGGTTGTACAGTAAAAGTGAACACTTTTTAATGAATTGATCATATCTTCAGTTATAGACATTCAATTAAAGTGATTCAAAATCGTTGAATATTAAAACCAAATATAAAACTTTGATAAAGGTTACATCTATATTTAAAGTTGTTTGAATGGTCGAAACAAGGCACGAATTAGAGTACTACAAGGAGTCAAGATGAGCAACGAGTGAAGCATTAGTTTTCAACACGAATAGAGAGAAAAGAGCCCCAGCACCACCCTGAAAGCTAAATTTACCAATTTCCCCAAGTGTATAGTGCCCTAGCATCATATACATAGCACCTTTGTGCCCACTGTAGCCTTTAATTTCTTATGCAATATGAATCGGTAGCAAGGGGAAAAAACTATAAAAGAGGGTCTTTTTCTAACCCTAGGGAGTTCTTTTCTTTCTTTTTAGAAGGAGAGAAAAAGAGGTCTATCAACTTGAGAAACATTAGAGAATTCTTAAAAACTTCAAGAAGAAGAAAATCCATGGATTTTATATCTATAGATTATTAGAGACGTTGTAAAGCTACGAATGAACCCTTTGGTTTGATTTTCATGTTTTGGATTATAATTTCATCTTTTAATGCTTAATAACTCCATATTTAGTTCTTTATTTTTTCTGTGAAAATTTTTGAAGATTAAATAAACTTGTATGTTTGGATTTTATAGATTCAGTCATGCTTGTTTTATAGAATGAATTAATGAATGTTTATTTTTAACCTTAATCAATTTTTGGCATGATTATCTACTACTATATTGTGTTTGAAATATATATAGTCATTTTTGATTCAGGGTTTTAGAGATTTTATGAGATTATATGTTAAAGACTAAATCTGAGTAGTTTATATGAGATATGTATAAGAACATTAATGATAAATCTGATGATTGAAGGAACCGTTCATAGTTTTTTCAATTGTGTTATAAATAATCCAATCATGATTAATTATATCAAATGAGAGATTCTTAGGCTTTACACTTAATTATATTATTTTTTGACTATTTTATTTAGTTTATTTGATTAAGCATTTATTCTTATATTGTTATTTTATTAATGATAGCTGACTCACAAATTAATTGTTATACTCAAGTATAGGTAGTCTTGTTATAGTATAGTCCAGTGAGTCCAAGTGTTGTATCCACAGGGAGTTTTTTTTCTAAAAGTCCAATTATTTTATGTCTAAGGTAAGGTCCACTAGCGAAGGTCCAAAGCAA
>JAWDEX010185676.1:0-13417 GCA_035221805.1 Trichilia hirta | reverse complement strand
TCTATTTATATTTTTTATCAGCATAATTTTTTTACGTTTATTTTCACTTAGTATCCCTCCCTAATTTTTCACAAGTAAATATATTCAATTAATTTATCAATAATAAACTCAAATTAAATTGTCATTGTTCATTTTAGTTCATTAATTGTCATTCACATTCGTAGAACTTATTAACAATAATAATTTATCTTTAAACACAATGTATCAATAATAATCAATATATTTGCCAAAATTAAAAAATAAATCTGAATTTATTCTTTAAATTTTCAATATACACCGGTAGATTGAGAGAATTTGGGGATAGATTGATATGAAACTATGGTTGTATAAAAAAAATTTTTATTCTAAATAATTTTTATTTGAGGATATTTTCGTCTAAAAACAGTGATATGGGTTATATTGATTAAAACTTTAAACAGTGGATAGTTTTGAATTCAAATTTTAAACAGTGGTCAATTTTGATTATTTTTCATATTTTTTTCTGCCCACAAAAGTGGTTCTGTTATCTTTTTCTAAACATTTGCGTGATATATGCTTACAATTTTGTAAATTTCTTAAAAATTTTATGATTAATAAAATAAATATTTTTATTATATTATTTTTTATTATATTTATATGTATATTTACTTTATATGTTATAATAAAATTCATAAAATATATATAATATACATTGTTATAACCAATTTATATTTATGAGACTATATATTAGTAGTATTATTTATAAATATTGTTAGTTATAAAATTATAAATTAAGGCATTTATAGTGTCGAACAAATTAGTATACACTATTTTTACTTTATATATGATAGAGAGTAATTGATTTTATATATTACTTATATGGTGGCACTAAATAAAGAATATAGGTGCTTATTAGTTGATTATGAGTTTACTGAATAGACTTGTACGATATATCTAAATACTAATTACACTAAATCGTCAATTAGATATTCGTTGCATCATATGTATAAATAATCCTTAGACTTAATAATATCATAGTTATTTTATAAATAAATTATTATACTTTAATACTACTTAGGATAAATTTGCATTAAGACTTGTGCTAATAGCTATTAGGCATAAGAAGATGTTTATAAAGATATGTGAATGTTTGAGTAAGGATCTAGTAGCCCCAAAGCACTTATTTTTATTATGGAATGAATGAGTATTAGAGGAAAAATTATAAGCAGTATCTTGTAATGAAGGTTAAAGAGAAGCAAACTATTGCTTTAGGCTTTACAAGTATGCTTGTAATTGAAATTAATTTATCAAAAAAATAGTTTTTATAGATATTAGATATTAGATGTGCATCTCATATTAGTAATAATATATAAGTTCTGACAAAAATTAGACACTTGTATAAGGATGAAATCTAGATACGTGTTGGCAATAAAATAAGAGTTACTGCATTAATTGTTGACACTGCACATTTGATGTTGTCTAATGGTCATATATTAAAATTGTATAACCGTTATTATGTACCTATTATAGTTAGGAACATAGTTTCTGTATTAAAACTTAATGAAATTGATTTTAAGCTATATTTTAAAAATAATAGTCGTAAATTATTACTAAATAATAAGTTATTTAATAATGATACATTATGTAATGGTTTGTATATTCTTGATATATCTAATACAGTTATGCATGTTAAACTTAACAGTAAGTGAAAGCAAAATAATATAAACATAATTTATTTTTGGCATTATCGATTAGGTCATATTAGTGAGAAAAGATTATACAATTTAAGAAAGTTACTTGATATAAATAATTTTAAATCATTTAATACTTGTGAATCTTATATCATAGATAAAATAATCAAATTACCATATATTAGATATAATGATAAAGTATCTGATATTTTATTTTTAGCTCATACAGATATATGTGAACTAATGTTGACACATAATAAAGGTGATTATTTTAATTTATTATTTTCACTAATAATTTTTTAAGGTTTAAATATGTGTTCTTAATTAACGTAAATCTAAAACTTTTGAAAAATTTATAAAATATAAGAAAGAAGTGAAAAACTAACTCGATAAATCATAAGTTTTTAGATTATTCAAGACTCAGAAAATTGTATTTCAATTGACTCTTTTAACTATACCATAATTAAATAATATATCTAAAAGGAGAAATCATATTTTATTAAATATAGTACGTTTCTTGATGAGTATACCAATCTTCTAATATTCTTTTAGGGATATACTCTAAAAATTGTTAATTATATTTTAAATAGGGTTCCAACAAAATTAATGTTTAAAGTTTTATATGAGATATAGAAGGGGAAGATGCCTAACTTTAAATATATTAAAGTTTGAAGTTGTTCAGCCCATATAAAAAGGCTTAATTTGATAAACTTGAAATTACAAGCATTAAATATAATTTTATAGAGTATCCAAGAGAGTATATAGGATACCATTTCTATTATACTGAGTAGTAAATTGTATTTATTTTTAAGCACGCTATTTTTTTAAAGAAAAAGTTTGTTAAAGATAGAAATGATAGTAGTAAAATTAAACTTGAAGAAGTTTTTAAAATTTTTAAACGCAAGTTAACACTAAAACTTTAAAGAAAACTATTCAAAAATTTATAAATACTAAGATTTGTAAGTCAACTAGAATTTTAAGATCACGATATATTGGATATCATAGTAAAGGTGGATCTAAAATTTTTTATACTTTAGATGAGGATCTCGTGACTTACAATAAGGCAATAATTGGTAGTGACTTTGAAAAGTGGTTTGAGGCCACAAAATTTAAGATAGACTCTATATGTTTTAACTATGAATTTTAGTTAAACCACATGAAGGCATTATACCTATTAAAGGTAAATGTGTCTTTAAAAGAAAGATTGAAACTATAAAAAAGTTAAGAACTATAAAGTAAGGTTAACGGAAAAATATTTTCGTCAAAGATAAGAAATTGACTTTGATAAAATATTTTCACCTATAATTATGCTTAAATCTATTCAAATTTTACTTGTTATAACAGTATACTGTGATTATGCGATATGGTAAATAAATATTAAAATAGAATTTCTTAATAGTTATTTGAAAGAAAATATATGCATAACATAACTTGAAGGTTTTATATTTGCTAAAAATATTAAAAAAGTATGCAAGTTATAGAAATTCATTTATAAGCTAAAGTAAGCTTTTAAATCATGGAACATATATTTTGATGAAACAATCAAATTATTTAGTTTTATCAAAAAATCTAATAATTTATGTGTTTACAGAAAGGCTAGTAAAAGTAAACATTCTTAATTTTATATATAAATGATAAATTACTCACTGAGAATGATGTAAGAATGTTGTATTCAGTTAAGATTTGACTATTATCTAATTTTTATATGAAAGACCTAGAGAAACATTATATATATTTGGTATAAAGATTTATCGTGACAAATCTAATAAGTAGATTAAATTGTCCTAGTCTATATATATAAATGAAGTGTTAAAGAGGTTTAACATAAAAACCTCTAAGAGGGAATATATACTAATGTATCATAGAGTTATTTTCTCTAAGAAAATGTCTCTTAAAATATAATTAGAGAGAGAATACATGAATAAGATATAATATACTTAGGTAATTAGTTCTATCATGTATGTTATTGTAACATCCTAATCTTAGAAGGCGAAAAGTGACGCTGGAACAAGAATGCCTAAGCAAAATGTGGGTCTTAGCAGACTTTGAAATAATTATAGGGGTAGGAGCGAGTCCTACATCAAAATAAGAGAGAAAATTTTTGGTCTATAAAAGTAGAGTTAAAACTAATGTATCAACGAGGCCTTTTAAGATAGATGGTGATTTATTTTTAAGAACTTTGCAGTTAAACATACTTGGGCAAGAATAATACCAAAATAAGTGACCTATTAAAAAATTCTCGATTGATCCATTACTGAAAACAAAATTGTGAGGCCCCAAGGGTTAGGCCAATGCAAACAATATCATTGATAAGTATTGAATTAGATCTCATAGTATGATATCAGAGCTAGCTCTCCTTTAATACTATCATGGGCTTGAGGATGAGCTAAATAAAAGCTGGTAGGCCCATAATATCTCAATTCGAAAGGGCTAAGAGTGACACCAGGGCAAGAGTACCTAAGTAAAAAGTGATTCTTGATAAATTTTGGGATGGCTGTGACAGCAAAAACGAACCCATATTAACATAGGAGAGAAAGTTTCTGGTTTATAAAAGTAAAGTTAAAATTAATATGTCAATAAGGCCTTTTGGAATGAATGGTGGTTTATTTTTCAAAAGGCCTTTTGGGTGACCTTTTGAAAAGTAAGAGTAATACCAAGATGGGTGACCTTTTGAAAAATTCTCAATTGATCCATTGTCAAGAAAAAAATTGTGAAGCTCCAAGGATTGGATTAAAGCGAATAATATTATTGACAAGCATTAGAGCGGGTCTCACAGTTATCTTATATACAAGGCCTAATGTAGCTTATACTTTAAGTGTTACAAGTAGGTATAAGACTGATTCAGGTAAAAGTTACTAAAAGGTTATAAAGACAATTCTTAAGTATTTAAAAAGAATTAAAAAATTATTTTTAATATATAAAAAACATGACTTAATACTTGAGGGTTACAATGACTCAAGTTTTTAATTAAATAAAGATAATATTAAATTAATTTTAGGATATGTGTTTGCTTTAAATAGTGAAACAATAAGTTGAAAAAGTTCTAAACAAAAAGTTATTGCAAATGCTATCACTGAAGTGAAATATGTAGTAACTTTAAAAATTGCTAAAGAAGGTGTTTGGATCAAAAGTTTATCGCTGAACTTAGTGTGGTTTCTACTATTATTTATCAAATTCTATTGTATTGTGACAATAATGGGGCTATAATATAAGTCAAGGAACCTAGGTCTCATCAAAAATTCAAATATCTTTTACGAAAATTTTACATTATTCACGAGATCATAACCAGATAAGATATTCGCATTGAAAAAGTGCCCTCAGATAAAAATATTGCAAATTCATTCACTAAAGTTTTATCTCAAAAGATGCATAAAAAACATTTATGAAAATGGGTCTTTGTAATAGAAGTAATTGGTTTTAAGTTTAACTGAGAGATTGAAAGAGATATATACTCTAAAAGTCAATTGTGATGTGATCTGTGATTGTAATTTTATAAATTTTTTATAAATTTTATAATTAATAAAATGTGTATTTTTATTTTATTATCTTTTATTATATTTATGTGTATATTTGATTTACACATTATAATAAAGCCTATATAATATATATAATATACATTGTTATGATAAGTTCATATTTATAAAATTATATGTTAATAGTATCATTTTTGAATATTTATAATCATAAAATTATGAATTAGGATATTCATAGTATCAAACAGATAAGTATATACTATTCTTACTTTATGTATAATAAAAAGTAATCGATCTCATAGGCATTCATTAGTTAATTATGAGTTTACTGAATAAACTAATATAATATGTTCAAATATTAATTAGAGTTAATCGTTAATTGGACATTCGTCGTATCAGTCATATAAATAATTCTTAAACTTAATAACGTCATTGTTATCTTGTAAGTAAATTATCATAATTTAATACTACTCAAGACAAAGCGACATTAAAGCCTGTGATAACTAGTTATTGGGTATAATAAAATATTTATGAAAATATGTGAATGTTCGAGTAAGAATCTGTTAGCCTTAATATTTGTGGCAGAATACTCTATAAAAATAATACAAATTTGACTCAAAAAATTCTTGACCAGAATAATATATTGTGTTTAATTAAGAAGCGTGCTCTTAATAATAATATACAATATAATGGTTATTTGTTATTTATTATATATAGCATTAAATTTAAAAATATTTGACGATAATAGTATACCCTTAATTCGATCAAAGTATTGTATGATGAAAGAATTGAATTACACAATAATTGATAATGGACAAGTTCATTAGTTAAAATTTTATAATCTATTATAATTCGAGAGCCGTATTGTATGGTTAAATATCAATATTGGTCTGTAGACATATTTAATGAATCTTGTTAAAGATTAATTAAATGAAAAAAATTTAAAAATTATGTTTATTATTGATTTTACAATGAATTTATTGAGTTTTACCATAAATTATCTTGAATTTTTTTTAATTAGATATGTAATACTTACATACATAAAATTATAGTTATTTAATTAATTGACCTAAGTTTATATGTTTTATATAATAAATGAAAAGTAGATATGCATGAGATTTGTATTCATTTTGATCATATATTTAGCACCTACATTTTTCATATATTTTATTTAATTAATTATTAATTAAATTAATAAATATATAAAAAATAATTATTTATTTTTCATTTAAGAAATGAAAAATTAAGAAAGCAAACAGAAGCTTTCTTCTCCCTTTAACTGTGAACTTCATTTAGCAAAAAAGTGATCAAATTTTGATCATTTTGATTAATTAAAACTTGATCCAAGGATTTTAAAGTGTGATTTAAGTATTTAAATAGTCAATTTCGAGTGTTGAAATTGATTTTCAAGGGATTGAAGTTTAGAATTTTGTTAGAAAACTTAATTCAATTAAAAAAGTTTTGATTTAAATTTTGTAAAGTTAAAAGAAAAAAAATGAGAGTAGGGGCATCATTTGCTAGAAGAGTTCCTAATTTAGTGCACTAAAACTTCAAAAGTATTGAATCTAAGTATAAAATGCTTAATTAAACATAGAAGTTATGTTATATGAAAAATTTTAATTTATTTATATTTATTCAATACTTAAATTTTGTCGTATACAAATTTAATTTTATAGTTTAAAAGACTTTGGATGCTACAATCTTATGCTTTGTTGTTAATATTCTAATCTACCATGCTGGTGAAATGTTAAAGAAATGGAAGCACGGGAATCTCTATTCTCGATCTAACATCAATTTCTTGACAATAGAATACTTGTGGAGCTTGAATAAGTATTATTCCATGCTTCCGTTCTTAAAATTTCCCTCTGATTTGAGGGACAAAAAATAGTTGGCGAGTTTAAAATTTTGCCTCAATAGTTTTTATTTAATAAGCCGAATCCTTAACTTTTGTTGGTACTTGGCTGTGCACCATGTGCTTTATTGTTTCCCACTTGGTATTTAAAAATGAAAATTAATCAAAATTGATCACTATGCAAAGTGTTAATTCAAAAATATCTACTGTTCAAAGTTTTAGTCAATAATAATCCATGTCACTATTTTCAAACGAAAAAATCCTCAAATCAAAAATATTTAAAATAAATTTTATTTTTATTCAACTATTATTTCACAGTAACTTATCCCTAAATTCTTTTAATCCACCGTTGTATATCAAAAATTTGAAGAACAAATTGAATTTTGTTTTTTAATTTTAGTGAATATATTAATTATTATTGATATATTGTGTTTGAAGATAAATCATTGTTGTTGATGAGTTTTGATGAATGTGAATGAGTATTAACCTGTTAAAATGAAGAATGACAACTTTTTTTGAGTTTATTGTTGACAAATTAATTGAATATATTTACTCATAAAATGTTAGGGAGGGATCTTAAGTGAAAATAAATAAAAAAAATTATTCTGATAAAAAATATATACAGATAGTATAAGAATACTTTCAAGTGTGCATTGCACTCAAAAGTGCACTAATGCACACTCGAAAGTGCATGCACTTTCGAGTGTGTATTTGAAGGTTTTAATTTTTAAAAATCTTAATTAAAATGGATAATTATTTGAACTAATGATTATTATTATTGTTGTTATTGTTGTTGTTGCTGTTGTTATTGTTATTGTTATTATTAATCTCAATTAATTTAGAATTATATTCTAAGTGTTAACCTCAATTAATTTGTATTTAGGTATATTGATGCAAAAATACGATTAAGTAATTATTTTTTGGTACCTAATTTTGTTCGAAATTCTTTTACAGTTATGTCAATATCACTAACAATTATAACTGAGTATGAAGATTTGTGGGAACTAACCTTAAATGACAATTAAGTATATAATAGTGGTTCGATCATGCCATGTTACGTTAAAGAAACAATCAGTTACGAGCAATTTATGCAAAAGTTGTATGAAATATTTGAGATTAATCCTACTGAGTTCAAAATTAAGGCAAAAGTAATATTTATAGAGAGTATACAATTAATAATCGCACTTTAAATTGTAGTAGATAGCAATAATAAATTCAGTTTATGTGCTTTTATCAATACCAATAATTCAACTTATATTACAAGTATAGAGGAATATTCATCATTGTTTATAATTGTAAAACGTATTAATGATGCAGATTCTAGTAGAAAAAATGCTTTGCCGCATCAAACAATCAGTGAAGTTTCTATACCACCGTTTAGGTCCTCCAATAAAAGTAATACCCTATTGGCATATTAATCCCAATTCCCGAGGTAATATTATTTTAATAATTTTGAGGTTTAAGAATATTATTGCCCAATAGTAAGAGCCAACAACTGTTGATTTTCATGATCTATAACAGAGAGAACAAGAGTAAGTGTATCACGGTATTTCATTAAAATTTGGTAATACTAATTTTATTCATAAATATAGAAATGATAAAGGAGATATTGATACAGGCCGTGGTATACAGGTTTACAGAAGTTCGAGAATAATGCAACCATTATCATCAAGTCAGCACTTCAGTTATTTGCCTCTTATACCCCCAGTTATAACCATGTCAAATGAAAATTCGTCGAGCTCAAGATCAACTGATGTATGTATTAGGCAGCTTTTTAATATGAAGTAGGAACTACGTGACAAATTAGGCCTTATAGCAATAAAAAATTATTATAAAATAATTATGTCCAAGACATCTATAGATTATTTCAAGGCTAAGTATAGGATTGATGGATGTAAATGGCAAGTTCGTGCAATAAAGACTAGAAAAGATACGCACTTTCGAGTTACTAGTATGGTTACAGTTTATAATTGTCAAAATGATCAATTATAAAATAGGCACCAGCAAGTGACTACTCGATTAATTGGCCAATTAATTAAAGATAAGTTTACAGATGTCAATTATGTTTACACACCAAAAGATATTCGAGATAACATTCAAAGAGAGTATAAGATGTATTTATCGTAGTCTAAGACATGGCGTAGTAAAAAAAAAAGCTTTAGGACTTATAGCTAGAGATCTTGCTAAATCTTTTAAGGCACTCCCAAAGTACTATCATATGTTACAAGAAAAAAATTCTGATTCTATCATTGCTTTTAAAACAAATGATAAAGATTACTTTTTGTACTTTTTCATGTCTATTGGATTATGTATGCAAGGATTTCGTAACAATATTCGACCTAAAATAGCCATTGCTGAAACTTTTTTACAGGAAAATTATCGCAGAATCTTGTTTGTGGCAGTTGTTATAAATGAAAATGACCAAATATATTCTCTTGATTTTAGTGTTGGCAATTTGAAGAACGATACTTTATGGGAGTGATTTTTATTAAAATTTCGTGATGCCATAAGCCCTACAAAATATTTAGTGTTTATCTCTTATAGACATTGTAGTATTAAAAAGAAAATCAATACAATTTTTGCAGATGTAGTTCACGGGTTTTGTACTTACCATATATCTAAAAATATAAAAACAAAGTACAAGATGTGAGCTCGAAAGACTGATATTTTTATACAAGCGTATTTTTTTACTACTAAAATTTATCGAATTTGTGAGTTTAATAAATATATGTCTAATTTAAGATCGATGCATCTAGAGGTTACTGACTATCTAGAGTTCGATATTGGGGTTCAAAAGTGGGCCAGATCATAATTTTCATCTTATCGCTATAATATAATGACGACAAATATTACTGAGAGTATTAATTTGTTGTTTCAAAATACACGCTCTCTTTCAATCATATCATTGACTGAATATATTAGGTCTGTGTTTCAAAAATAGTTTTATGATTACAGGAAGATGGCTATTTCAAGAGAGGACATCTAACTGAAGCAAAACAAAAAAAAAATTGATGATAATTTGGCATTGTCCTATAACAGATTGTCCAGCCCGTTTTACGATTTGAGTGTGAAGTTAAAGTTTGGGATTAGGTCAACATTATTAACTTAGAATAGAAGAAATGTAGTTATAGACAATTCGACCTACAGCAACTCCCCTGTGCTCATGCACTTGCCATTTATAGACATATACGTTTATCGTATTATTCTCTATGCTCTAAGTACTATATTATAAAAGAGCTTGTGGCAGCATATGCTAAACCCATTCTTCTGTTGGTAATGAGATTAATTGGGTTGTTCCACCTGAATTACAAGAAATTAATGTCAAGCTACCTAAATAATGCATGCCTTCAGGTCGACCAAGAAAGCAATGAATTTCTTCTATCAAAAAAGAGATTGTTAGGAGGACATGTTCGCGATGCCAAGGTACTGGGTATAATCAATCAAAATGTAGAAATTCAATTCCTTTGCATTCAAACGATTAACTATTTTACTAAATTAAATTGTCTTATTTAGGATATTAGTTAAATAAAGTTTGTCATTTGGGTTGTATTAATAATGATAATAGCTTGTATTATTTTGAATTTTTTAATTGTTGTATGTATTCAGCTATTCAGTTGTCATACTATTATTATTATTATTATTATTATTATTATTATTATTATTATTATTATTATTATTATTATTATTATTATTATTATTATTGATAACACTAAGTATAGAACTCAGTTTGTTATTTTCAGCAATTATTTAGTAATTATGTTTTTCTATTATTACGATCATTGCTAACTATATGTTTCGTACTGAACTCCTCATTCGAGTGGTTACTGTGTGATAGATTAAAATGCCATATGGCATTTGTATTCTGTCGACTAATCTCTAGTGATGCAAATGCTTTTGGTTTCTTTCGTTCAAATGATTAGCTACCTCACAATTATTTTGTCCTATTAATAATATTATTTAAATTGAGTTTGTTAAGAGTATTGTATTAAATTTAATGACAATTTTTAATTGTACAGAATTTATTAGCAATTACTTTATCATTAAGTTTAAAAGTATATGATTGTATTTTGAAGACAAAATTAAATATATGTCTAATACTATTAACGTTTACTGTAAATTTGTATTTTTTATTTCCATTAATTATAGCTTAAATTTTAATATATTATAGTAGCAAATAAGATTTTATGACGAGATTTGGCACTCTGAATTAAAATACCTAATTTTTGGCAATGCCATATATTCTATCATCGATAATATTATCTAAGAATGTGAACATATCTAAATAAAATATGGACATAAATAATAGATAATGCTCAAAATTATGTAATCAAAATATCATGTACTAGTTAACATTTAAGTGTACTATAAATTAATCTCAATCTTCCTTCTAAGAAATCATCCATCATCTTGATCAAATTAAATGTCCTACCCAAATATAAATAGTGTATGTACATATAAACAAAAACTCCACAATCACCTGATATTGGACGCTAGTGGAGTATATCAACAGTCGATCGCTCAAATGTAAATGGGCTCATATCAGTAATTAACTCTGTATCTTGAAGCAAAAAAGAAACAAGTACACACAGTGGCTACATCATTGTACTAATCTCTTCGTCAAACAAAATTGCACAAGCTACCCAGTGATGGCTCTAAACATTCTATTAAACATTCTATTAAATATAGCAAACCTCACATGTGGGCCATGGCCTAAATTAGTCACTTATCTATCTAGTTACCTAGCCATTAACATCAATATTTGAGTAGAATGTATCTTTAATCAGCTTTTCAGCTAAGAATTTAACCTAAATAGTATAATGCAATATCTACATAATAAACAAAATTAACAATCACAGTTCATAATTAATACGATAACATAATTTGTACATTTTAAAAAAAGACTCACGTAAAATATAGTAGATATAGCTGTCTAATTCTGAGGCATAGTGGTACTAAATGCCATTTACTGTCTGGTTAGGATGTCAATGTATGCATTGATATGCTGTTGTAAAAAATAATTAATAATAAAATATCTTATTACTGTTACACTTAATTTATGGTTGATAAGCATAGAAAAAGTTAAGTACCGAGTAACTTACTGTGTCTTCCAATCACGATTCCTTACATATAACTGAAAGCCACTTTGGAGTTATTCTGTCAGTCCAACATTCAATACAGTTGTCTTTTTCTTACATACATGCACAAAATTACTTTAACAAGTCATCTAAAATTAGACCTATAAAATAAATATCGTAATCACTGGTTTGTCCAGTCGATCGCTTACCCTGGTTTAGAGGGTTCATGTAAAGTGTTCATGCATGCTTACTCCACTTGTATATACATTCGAACTGACTCATATCATTCATTTCAATAGAATCAAATGCTTGTTAATCTTTAACAGCAAGACGTATGGCAGCGGCTCCCTCAACATCGATATCATCCCCACCTTTATTATCAACATCCTATACAGAAAAACAATAAACATTATAAAAGTAAAATTTTAACATTATTTATTAACATCAAAAATCACTCCTATACAATTAAATCACAAGCAACCGCCAACACAAGTATCATCACAATATCACATATAACTATCAACACATGTCCAATACAAGTTACTAAAATTATATCAAAGGCAATCGCCAATAGAACTCCAATAAGAGTATCAATATAACATCACATGTAACTCCTAATAAAACTCTAACGTAAGTATCAAAACTACATCATAGGCAATCTTCAGTATAACTCTAATATAAGTATAAACACAACATCACATATAACTGCCAGCATAACTCTAACATAAGTACCTAAACTATATTAAAGGCAATCGCTAATACAAATCTAACACAAGTATAAACATATTATATACAACTGTCAGCACAATTCTAATACAAGTATCCCAAAATAACTCCAACACAGGTACCAAAACTGCATTAAAGACAATCGCCAACACAACTCTAATAAATGTATAAATACAATATCACATATAACTACAAGCACATCTCCAATACAATTACCTACACTACATCAAAGACAATTGCCAACACAACTCCAACACAAATATAAATACATTACATATAACTATCAGCAAAACTCTGACACAAGTATCCAAAATAACTCTAATAATATTGTGTGTATGTGATCACATGCATACCATAAAATGCAATAGAAATAATAATTTTATGGGGTATTCTACAATTCTATAAATTAAACACATTTAATTTATAATTACTAACTTTTAGTGATTCTCTGATGAAGTACAGTACCAATAATGTGATGCCTCTAAAAAATCAAACGCCTTTAATTTCCTGTTGATTGGCTAATTTGAGAGAGAGAACGAGAGATTAAAAAGGGTGGCATAAACAGTAAAATAAATGTCCTAAAAAAGAAGAATGTTTCTACTTTTATTTTATAAATTTTATGACAAATATCATTGGAACCCC
>JAWDEX010185665.1:0-13420 GCA_035221805.1 Trichilia hirta | reverse complement strand
ACTAATGTATGTGAATAAAGAATAATTCTTTCATTAATAGTCTAATATTTATATAAGATTACTAGCCCTAAAATCGATAACACGAATGGTTTCTAGGGCATACACTAACAGGTATGAGTCTATGGGGTCATTTTAGGGAAGGTGGACTCCAATTTAAACAGGGCATCGACTTAGTTATTTTTCGTTTGGGAGATTTATTTGGCCTTAAATTGACGAAACTTCTTCACTTGTTCACTAACCAGTGCAAGATATCACTGCATATTTGCTTTGACTGTACGAAACTGATCGTTCACTTACTATATCACGAGTTGTGAGTCTCCTTGTGCTTCAATGTTATTAGCACCTAGTAGGAAAGCCATTCGTAACCCAACTAGCAAGATTTTATACTCTATCTCATTATTTATGGTGAAAAACTTGAACTGGAGTACTCCTCTAATTTCCTCACTTTAAGGACTTTCAAGGATAACCCCGACTTTGGAGCCTTGGGCATTGGAGGCTCTGTCAACGAAGATTTTTTAGGAGCAGGTTGAAATGGACACTCGTATTTCTTTATTGTCTGTGTCGTGAGGTCTTACGACTAACAAAGTTTTCAAAATAATGTGTTCGGCAATGAAATCTTTCAGAACCTGCCCCTTGATGGCTTTTCGTGGTTTAAAATCTATGTTGAATTCGCTCAGCTCGACATACCACTTCACCAACTTTCCAGAAAGTTTAAATCGGTATAAAATTTGCCTTAGAGGCTGGTTGGTGAGGATGACAATATGGTGGACCTAAAAATATAGACGTCACTTCCTCGCCGCTATAACCAAGGCCAAAGCCAGCTTTTTTGGATTTAAGTACCTAATTTCTGCATCAAAAAAAGATTTACTCACATAATAAATTAGTTTTTATGCCTTACTCTTGTCCTCTTTGGTCAGGGGCTACGGCATGGTCACTGACGACTAGGTACAAGTAAAGAATGTCTTCAGACCTCGAGCTTGTTAATACGAAAATCGAGGTGAGATACTGCTTTAACTCCTGAAAGCTATTCTCACATTCTTACGTCCATTGTGCCATTTTTTCTCTTTTGATGAAACGCAAAATTTCAAGGCATTTATCTGTCTCTTTGGAGATGAATCGGTGGAGTGCTGCTACCTTTCTCGCCAAGTTCTGCATTTTCTTTATCGTGAAAGGGGATTCTAGCTCCAGGATTGCCTTCACTTTTAGAGGGTTTGCCTCAATGCCACGCTAACTGACGATGAATCCAGAAATTTTCTCGATCTGACCCCGAAGATACATTTCTTTGGATTCAATCTCATGTGATATTTTCTTAAGAGGGCAAAGGTTTCTTCCAGATGTCGGATGTGGTCATGTCTTTTCTCAGATTTAGTTATCATGTCATCCATATACACTTAGAGGTTTAAAAATCCAGTTAACGAAATGCTGAGCTAAAAAGTAGCACTCGTATTTTTCAAATCGAATGGCATTACTCGGTAGTAATATAGCCCTCGATCAGTTATGAATGAAGTCTTTTTCTCATTGGGAGGGTGCATGGTCACTTGATTGTACGTGGAGAAAGTATCCATAAAACTCAAGAGTTGATGCCCTGTTGTGGCGTCCACCAGCTGATCAATCCGAGGCAAAGAAAAGCTATCTTTTGGACATGCCTTGTTCAAATCGATAAAATTTACACACATTCTCTACTTCCCATTCGCCTTCCTTACCATGACTACATTAGCTATCCATTGGGGATAGCGAACCTCTTTGATGAACCCAGATGTCAGGAGTTTGTCGACCTCTTCGCCAATGGCTTACCTTCTCTTTTAATTGAATACCATTCTTTTCTGCCACATGGGTTTGCTCGTAGGCCATATTACCAGCTTATGTGTGATGATTTGAAGGTCTATTCTAGGCATATCGCGATGGCTCCATACGAATACGTCTTTATTCTATCACAGGCATTCTTCCAACATCCATGTCTTGCTAGAGCTGAGATATGTGCCGACTCAGATAGTCTTTTAGAGGTTGAAATTATCTATATTTATTTTTCTCAGCTTTTCTGTAGATTTAAAGGCGGAGTTATCTTTGGATGAAACCCGGTTACCTTTTTGTTGACCTGCTCTGGCCTGTTCTGCTCCATTGTCATTGGTGTTTTCATTTTTCAGCCCTTGACTTCTTTTATAAATGCAGTGAATGAACTTGAAAGAGGTCGCAAAACATAATCGAGCTTCCCTCTGACTTCTTTTTACTATACTAACCTCGTTACCGACCCGAAACTTGAGCTTGAGATAGTAGATGCTTTCTACTGCTTTGGTGGTCTGAAGAAATGGTCAATCCAAAATAATAGAATAAGGTATTAGCAAGTCTACCACCTGAAACTCGATTATGGTGGTTTTTTATTGTAGCTTGTCTCCTATGATTACAGGTAATGACACTTTCCCCAAGGGCGTGACACAGAATTTTTCGAAATCGTGTAATGCAAACTTCGGGTCTCCTAGCCTCACATCCTCTATTCTTAAGGCATCGAGGGTGTCTTTAAAAATAATATATGCCGAACTTTTCATATCAATGAGGATTCGGTTGACTTTCTTTTCTCTTATCCCTATTGTAACTACTAAGGCATCGTCATGGGGATAATGCATGCCTAATTCGTCTACGTCGGTAAACATTATTGATACTGATGCAATCCTTGACTTTTTGGCCTCTCAAACGTTCATGATGTAGAAATCATTATTAGGATTTGCAGCAAGTATTTTGAATAATTTTTTCGAGAACGGTTCGAACTCCCTGCCAGGATAGGCTTACCTAATATCACCATAGTTCGATGCTTTTTGACCTTGCAATATCTCTCATCCTTGGAATTGGCCAGCAATTGATCTAGATATCAATTCTTTGCCAAGAGATTAATTTATTCCCTTAAATAGAAATAACTGTCGGTGTTGTGCCCGTAACACCCGTGGTAATCACAAAATCGATCACCTAAAATATTGGCTCTCTCAGACCTAATCAGGGTCAGCTCTGTCACGTAGAGTCCGTTGTCCTTTGCATATTGCCAAGCTTACGAGAGGAGAATATTTAATTAAATGAAATTCCTCTTGCTCGCCTTATTTGCTTGGTGCCGTTCTCTATCCGGGGTCGACATTCTAATCATGTCTTTTTGTCGAGACGGTCAGAGGTGTCTGTCGCTTCGGTCGTTCTAGTTGGCATGTTCGTGTTTCCTCGAGTCCTTGAGAAAAATTGTCTATCATTTTGCTCGGGTCGATTCACCCTTTCCTCTTGCTTCCTCAGGAATACTCGATCTTTGATGTCTATTTCATCAAAAAGCTTTTTTTGGGTGACTTCGTATATGGTGACAGACCACTTATTCGTGGTATACCATCCTTTCTCTATTCGGAGCTCTCTACCCAATCCTTCTAATGCTAATGAATGGTGAAAAGCTCCCAACTATATCACTTCTTCATGATATATTGTCATAAAACTTCGCAGGCTCTCAACGGGGCCTTGTCGCAATAGGAGAAGGGCGCTTATGCTACGGTAGTTTCTACAGTGCCTCGAAACTCTTCCATAAAGCTTTAGTCTAATTGTTAAAAATTTCCAATGGTGCCCTTTGGGAGACTTCTGAACCATAACCTGGGCTATCCTTCTAATGTTAGCGAGAACAATCGACACATCTGAAATTCGCTTAGCATTTGGATATTCATTATTTTTCTGAAGGTATCTAGATACAGTGTGGGGTTAGTCTTCCTAGTATAGGTATGATTTGCAGTATTTTGAACTTTCTAGGGATGGTCAATTCTATTATATTCCTGGTGAAAGGGAAATCACCACATCTATCTATTTCAAACTTTTTGTCCTTACTCCTTAGCAAGCTAGTCCTCTTTCCTCCAATCTCAATTTTTTACAGTATCTTCTTGACATAAATTTTGATCATTTGGGGATCCGCAGGTTGAACACTATAGTCTCAGAATCTGATTTCGTTAAGTTGAGATTACAAGTCCACCGTGGTATGCCTAGGCCTGGTAGAGATCCTTGGGTCTATTTTAGGGCTGCAAAGAGTAGCGAACATCATTGGTTCGTTATCACCATGTATTCTTACCTCGTCATGGGCATCGACTTTGCCCTTCCCTTTCTATAGGCTAGTGAAGCAGGCATTTTTGACAGCAGTTCTCCCAGTCGAGTTTTGGGCTCTTCAGCCTCTCTGGAAGATAATAGCTCTTACTTTTAAGGCTTCTGGCACGATTTGGTGCTTTTTTCGTGTTCTTGTCGCCAAACCAATGTCTACAGCTTCACCATCTCCTTTTCTAGCAAGTGATTTTGCTTTCTAATTCGATAATCTTCCTATTATTGATCTTCCTTATACTTCTTGGTTTCACTAGCCCTCCTTCCATCTGTCAGAACTCATAACCCTCGGCTCTGACAGTGACTCGACTGGCTGGATCATCGATATGGTGAGCTTGTATCTCATTTTCATTTGATGATTCTGTAGTGGCCCCTTTTTCTCCTGTGTGAGGGGGACCCCCGACTTTTTCTTTCTGCACTTTCCTAGAAAGTCGACTGCAAGTATTTCCTGCCATATTTACACGAAATACTTTTTTGAACTTCTTGTTCAGGCTTTTTACTCATTTCCCACAAACGACAGCAACTATTGATGCTTGAATTTTTCAAGGACGAAAGATTCAGCATATCACACAGATTTACTGTTGCAATCAAAGTAAAATCTCCTCGGGGGCCACCTGAATCACAGAAAAACGAGTTAGAAGTGAAGTTGAATTACTGACGAGTAAATTCTGATGTTTAAGTCAGTGGACTGTGCAGGATCAAATAAAAAAAGAGAAAATATAAAGATTTAAGTGTTTTACTGACCCGAAAGGCTCTCGAGAAATATTTATGAATACAATATCTCTTTTTTAACCGTTCAAAGATGGGCTTCTCTAGAAATTCCCTTTCCCCCCCAAAAGAATCCTCCTTCATGTATTGCTTTCACTCTTTATAAGGCCTCTGCACGTGTGAACATCGAAAAATGAAAATTTAATTAGACAGAAGTAGGTATAAGAGTTGGGTCAATCTTTTCACCACTCCTTTATGTTAGGTCTGGTGTAACAATGAGTATCCGTAACTTGCCGTGCACGGCGTTACCTAACGTAATGGGATGCCTGAATAGTTATTTAAACAGTGTATTTGTTAGTCCTATCCTCAACTCTCATTTTTAAAAGAGGCGTGAAGTCGCCTCGATAGTCAAGAAGGGATTGCCTCGATAATCAAGGTGAATATCGAGATACCGAGACAATCATGCCGGGCTAGGCTTTCTGTGTCTAGGGTTGGGAAGCTTTAGCTGGAATCGATATCAGATCGATAAATGTCATCAACATATTCCCCAAGTTTCTATTGTCACGAGGTGAGAGTATAAACTTAAGTAGTTATTTAGGCCGAGGTGATTTAAAATTTCGATTTGGGAATTATAATATCACTAGGCACCAACAGTCTTTATTGAATGCAACTGTTTCGATTTCAACCAGTTGTATCTCAAAAAGATCGGACTTAAATGCGCCATTTTTGTATAAAGCACCGCGTGGTCATGTGTAAGCATTTTGATGGTTATCACTAAGAGGGCGTTGCGTTCGAGGGTACTTTTTCAATGTTATGAAACATGGCACATCCCTGATCATTCATCTCGTGACTCTTCAGACGCTTTGTGATGCTTGAGTGCTGAGCAATTGCCTATAAATACCCACCATTTGTCTTTTCTTTTCTGTTCCTGTTTCGTACTTTAGGCATTTATTCTTTCATTCATCAGTCATTTGGACTTTATTTATTAGCAGTTCTAGTTTTCGTGTCTTCAGCCTGTTACTGATTCATTCGATAAAATATTTACTTTGCCCATCTTATTACTGTTTTTGCAGTGATTTTTGGCAGGTTTGTTGATTCAGGGGGGATTGTAAACTAGTCACTGAAAGTCGGTGTTATGGTCAAAGTTCTTAATAATCATCATGTAGTTCGGATGACAAAGGTGGGCGAGGTGAGATAGCACTCGCAGGCCCCTTCTTTTTTATTGGTTTTTGGGGACGACGATTTTACGCTGAATTTCTGACCTAGTGCCCTGTTCTCTACGTGTAAGAGATGAGTAGCAGCAGCGAGAGCCATCCTACTGAGGTGCTAAACCCGTCACCTTAAAAAATTATTGAGGGAGATCCGACACTTGATTCTGTCTCGAACTCCAGCGATGAGGGGTCAACAACTAACTCAATCTTAATACACAAATCAGGAATCGAGTTCGAGGACCATTGATTCTCCTCTATTACCACCATTAGCGACCTTGATATATATCGAAAGGTATTTCAAGTCGATAATCTAGTGACAATGAGGGTTCCTAAAAGAGAAGAATTATCGAGTCACCCTCCACTAGATGAAACTGCCTTTAATGAGGAGCTGTTCTTGCTGGAGGTGAGGCTACTGCTCCAGTCGTTCTTTATCAGCGTCCACATATACTTTTAGATTCCACAGCACCAGTTGGTCCCCAACAGGTACAGGATCCTAATCGGGCTATATGTACTATAGCAGTAGTACTTCAGCGAGCCCCTCAGTATTCCCAACATAGCTTACATATACACCTTGAGAAAAAATCCGACCTCGAGCCCCGAATGGTATTATCTACAAAGCAGGTCAGACACTCCAAATTCAGTGAGGGGCAATCCTACGAGTATTAAGTATTAGAAGGACAAATAGTTCTATATTGAGGGCAAATAGGACCTCACCGCTGGAGGAGAAATCCCTAACAAATTCTGGTTGACAACAGTATGATCGAGTCACCTCGTTCTGAACCAGGAGTCGAAAGGTAAAATGACTTCCCTGGGTGATATTGCAGCTGACCAAAAGAAGTTCATATCAGAGAAAAATTTGATGGAATCGAGCCTGGTCTCCTCCCACGTCTCTCATATCATCTTAAATCGAGCTAAGACGAAGGATATGATATCAAAAGTGCCTGACTTTCAACACTAAAGGTACTAACTCTTTCTATTTTCTTTCTATGGTAATGTCTAAAAAAGATCAACGCCCTTCGATTTCAGAGCGGTTCGCAATGGCCAGGAGAACAAGGGGGGTAGGAAGAGGTCAGCTGTCACCTCCACCCCTACTGCGCTGGCGAGAAGCCCCCAGGGCTTCCCCAAAAGATAAAAGCAAGGCTCCTACCCCTCCTCAAGACACATCCGACAGCAATGGTAGCCCTCCCTAATTAGTAAGAAAAAGGCCCAGAATTGGGGAAGGTCAGAAGAAGCTGCTCAATAGCGCTATATCTGTTGCCCATGTCAATCGATTCGGCTCATTTGAGGCTTTAAACTCCAGCCAATGATCATCGGCCCCGCCTTTTAGGGCCCTGGTGCCGACGATTCCTTGTCGCCTCGCTCTTCCCTGCTCTTAAATGCCATAGTTAGAGCTATCAGATATAAACGAGGATAAAGGGCCAATGGTGGCGCAGATCTTGCCCCTATCAATGCCACTGTACCCCTAGTAGACAAGACTATGGATGAGAAAGTAGGGAATCTCACCCCTGAGGTGGCGATAAATTACGTAAAGAATTCAGCCGCTATGGTAAGTCTTTCTCGACCTATATTTTTCCCTCTTTTGTTTTAGGTTTGCATGTCTAATAATTGTCTATACAGATTGCCCACATACTCTCTCGGCAACATGAGCAAATGAAATCTCATATCTGGGGTGCAACTGCTCAAGGTTGGGAGAACAAGTGGTTGAAAAAGGAAATCCTCAGCCTCAATAAGAAGTTGGAAAGAGATCACCAGGGTTGGGCCCAGATCAGAGAGGATCTTGAGAATAGGGTCACAATTGTCGAGTCTAAGATGGAAGAATTGGATCGAGAAATCCGGCAACTAAAGGACGACCTGGGCTCCCTGAGAAAAATAAATGATAAATCCTCTGACCTTCTTCGCAGCCGAGAAAATGTCATGCAAGGACTCTGAGAGAAAAACGAAAGGCTGAAAATAGAAGCCTCCTCCCAGAGTAGGGAATTACTGAAGGCAGAGGCCATAATAAGGAAACTTTAGGCTGACTTTTACTCTGCCGATGACCGAGCTTGCGATCAATAAGAAGAAGTCATATTATTCGGGCTTAGGAACGTAAGTGTGCTAGTTGAAGAATGCCTACCCAAGGTGAACTTCAACTGGTTGTTTGCAGAGTTAGGTGTGGAGAGGCCACACGATGATGCAATTTTCGAAATGGAGGTCGAGCCCAACACGAAGGCTCTTGTGGCAGCGAAAAATGAGCCGCAAACTCAGGGTCTTATCGATGTACCTCCACCCATCTCTAATGATCTCTTAATAGGCCAGAAGCCGCAACCCTCTCTTATAGCTATTCAGCTCTCGGGCTCTGGCAATGTGAACGAGACGCCTAGCACCGACGAGAATCCTGGCTCTTTGGGTCAGGAATGCCTGGAGCCTCAATCATAGACAAATACATATTTTTTTCCTTCTTTAGTATGTACTTTATTATTTCTTTCTATGTATAAGATAATCAATGTAATAGATTTCTAGCCTTCAATATAATAGATTTCTCTTGTATCTTATGGTAGTTTATCTAATGAATGGTGCAGATATTTTAATCAATAGTAAACAAATAACATATGTTTCATTTTTAAATCTCCTTGCATACTAATTACCTATCTGACTCATGTAACACTGTTGGAAACAATAATCAAATGAATAAATATTTTCACTAGATTCCAAATCAAACCATGGTCAATACTAAGCAATTGGGATTATCGATCTGCACCATATAATGATGAGTAGAAAAACTAATGGATGCAAGTCGAATTATCGTAAAAATCCAAGTAGATAACTTATCTGATCCGAATAGAATTTATGTAGAAATGTAAGTAAATAAACTATTCAATATAAGTCAAAATAATGTAGAAACACAAGTAGATAACATATTCAATCGGAGTCGAAATAATTTAGAAACGCAAATGGACAGCATATCTGATTCGAGTCGAATTTATGTAGAAATGTAAATAAATAAAATGTCTAATCCGAGTCAAAATAATGTAGAAATACAAGTAGATAATATATCCGCTCCGAGTCGAATTGTAGAAACATAAGTAAATAAAATGTTCGATCCAAGTCGAAATAATGTAGAAATACAAGTAGATAACATATCTGATCCGAGTCAAAATAATGTAGAAATATAAATGTCTTGTAACGAAAGCAATATAAATACCGGTATTATTATTGCATTGGAATAATCTAAAGCATAACATTCGTTATATTTTCAACTAATTACATGTAATTGTAATTATTGGGAGAATATCGCGATTAAAAGTAGTATAGTTTCAACAGCTCGGTGTTCCATGACTTTTTAATAATTCACCCATTGGGGTATTGTAACTTATAAACCCTGGGTCGTAATACATCCACAACTCGATACGGTCCTTCTCAATTAGGTGCCAACGCACTAACCCCTGCTAATTGGACTCCGACTCTGACATTTTTGACAACCAAGTCTCCTATACAAAATAGTCAGGGTTCAACTTTGCTGTAGTAATGACGAGCTACCTTTCTTTGATATTCAAACCGTCCTTATCGCAACTAACTTTCGTCGTTTCTCTAGTAGATCCAGATCGAACTATCTCGACTACTCATTGTGCAGTTCATCAAAATACTGGACCCGAAAATTAGGGATTTTTATCTCAACTGGAGTGACGGCTTCGGCACCATAGGTGAGATTAAAAGGCATTTCACCCGTAATCGTCTTTGGGGTCGTCTTTAGAGCTCATAAAACTTGTGGCAACTTGTTCACCCAGGCCTCTTTATAGTCTTCGAGCTTCTTCTTTAGTAGCTATTTAATTGATTTATTGGCAGCCTCCACTTGCCCGTTAGACTTGAGATGTGCGGGAGAGGTGAAACGTAAATCAATTTTTAGCTCACTACAGAAACTTTAAAAATTAGCGTTGTCAAATTGCTTCCCATTATTCATTATTATTATCCTGGGAATGGCAAAGCAGTAGATCAGACAATTTTTTACGAATGTCGTGGTCTTTTTCTCGATTATTGTGGCTAATAACTCAGCTTCTATCCATTTTGTAAAATAGTCTATAGCGACTATTGCAAACTTCATCTAGGCTCGCCCCGTGGGCAGTGGATCAATCAAATTCAGCTCCTATTGCACAAATGGCCAAAGACTGGATAATGAACTAAGCCTTTTTGGTGTTTGACTAATTGCAGTGCTATACATTTGACACTCTGGGCAACTTCTGGCTGCTCTGACCGTATATCTGAGTAGTGTTGGCTAGTAATATCCTTACCTCAAGATTTTATGAGTCAGGGCTCGTCCACCTTCATGATCGCCACAAGAATCTTTATGGACTTCTCTCAATATTAAATCTGTGTCATCTTTTCCCAGACATCTTAAATACGGCGAACCATAGTCACATCGATAAAGTATACCATCAACCAAGTTGAACCGAGCTGCTTGATTTTTTATTTTGCGAGCTAATTTTCTGTCATTTGACAGTTTACCCTCTTGCAGATATAACTTTAAAGGAGTCATCCATGAAGATTCTTCTGACATAGTAAGCACCTGTTCTGAGTTAATATCTCCATCTATGCCTTTTCTAGTTAATATAGCTATTAGTATGAGCTCGAGGGCTATTTTAAGAAAGGTGGATACCAATTTAGACAAGGTATCGGCTCGATCATTTTTTGGTCAAGAGATTTATTTGGCCTTAAATTAGCGAAATTTCATCACTTGTTCACTAGCCAGTGCAAGATAGCACTACATATTTGCTTCGCTTGTGTAGAACTGACCATTCACTTGCTGTATCACGAATTGTGAGTCTCTTTGTACTTTAATATTATTAACACCCAGTAGTAGAGCCATTCATAATCCTGCTAGTAAGGCTTCATACTCTGCCTTATTATTGGTGGCGAAAAATTTGAACTGGAGTGCTCCCATAATTTTTTCACTTTGTGAACTTTTAAGGATGACCTTGGCTCTAGAGCCTTAGGCCTTGAAAGCCTCATCAATAAAGATTTTCCATAAATAGGTCAAATTGGACATTAATACCTCTTTATTGCCTGCGTCGTGAGGTCTTACGACTAGCAAGGTCTCTGAAACTGTGTGTTTAACAATGAAGTCTGCCAGAACCTGTGATTTGATAGCTTTTCGTGGCTGAAAATCTATGTCGAATTCACTCAACTTAATACACCACTTAACCAAACTCTCAGAAAGCTCGGGTTAGTGTAGTATTTGCTTTAGAGGTTAGTCAATAAGGACGATAACTTGATGGGCTTAAAAATACAGACATAACTTTCTTGTTGCAGTCACTAAGGCCAATGACAGCTTTTCTGGGCTTAAGTATCTGGTTTCTGTAGCAGAAAATGATTTACTCATATAATAAAATAGTTTTTGTACCTTATCCTCATCCTTCTTGGTCAAGGCGGCACTTACGATATGGTCATTGACGGTTAGATATAAATAAAAGACGTCTCCAAGCCTCGAGCTCGTTAATACCAGAACCAAAGTAAGATATTACTTTAACACCTAGAAGCTATTCTCATCCTCTGGCGTTCATTGTGTCATTTGTTCCTTTTTGATGAACTAAAAAAATTTGAGATATTTATCTGTCGCTTTGGAGATGAACCGGTGGAGTGTTGCTGCCTTTTTCGCCAATCTCTGCATTTCTTTCATTGTAGAAAGGGACTTTAGCTCTAAGATTGTCTTTACTTTTTAAGGGTTTGCTTCTATGCCACACTCACTGATGATGAATTTCAGAAATTTTCTCGATCCGACCCTAAAGACATACTTCTCCGAATTCAACCTCATATGATACTTTTTAAGGAGGGCGAACGTCTCTTCCAGATGTCGGATATGGTCATGTCTTTCTTTAGACTTAGTGATCGTATCATCGACATATATTTCTATGGATGAGCCGATCAAAGGTTTGAAAACCCGATTGATCAAGCGCTGAAAAGTGACACCTGCATTTTTCAAACCAAATGGCATGACGTGGTAGTAATATAGCCCTTGATTAGTGACAAAAAAAGTCTTTTTCTCACTAAAAGGGTATATTGCGATTTGATTATACTCGAAGAAAGCGTCCATAAAACTCAAGAGTTAATGCCTCGCCGTAGCGTCCACCAGCTGATCAATTTGAGGCAAAGAAAAGCTGTCTTTTGGGCACGTCTTGTTTAAATCAATAAAATTCACACATATCCTCCACTTTTCATTTTTCTTCCTTACCATGACCACATTAGCTACCCATTCAGGATAGCGAACTTCTCTAATAAATCCAGCTTTCAAGAGTTTGTCGACCTCTTCATTAACGGTTTGCCTCCTCTCTTGATTGAATATCCTTCTTTTCTATCGCATGGGTTTGCTCGTGGACCGTACCGCCAGCTTGTGCATGATGATCTGAGGGTCTATCTCGGGCAGATCACTATGGCTCCATACGAATACATATTTATTCTGTCATAGGCATTCTTCTAACATCCAAGTCTTATTAGAGCTAAGGTGTGTGCCAACTCGAACAGTCTTTTAGGGGCCAGAATTATCTATGTTTATTTTTATCAACTTTTTTACAAATTCAAAGACGGGATCATCTTTGGACGAGACCTGATTACCTTCCTGTCGACCTTCTCTAGACTGTTTTGCTCTGTCATTATTGGTGTTTTTGTAGGCTGGTGAAGCTGGCATTTCTGACAGTCGTCCCCTTAGGCAGGTTCCGAGCTCTGTGGTCTCTCTCTTGGAAGACAATTGGCCCTTACTTCTGAGGCTTTCGGCAAGATTTGTTGCTTTTCTTCGTGCTCTTGTAGCCGAACCAATGCTTGCAGCCTTGCCATCTTCTTTTTCAGCAACTGATTTTTACGTTCCAGTTCCATAATCTTCTGATTATCGATCTCCCTCAGATTTCTTGGCTCTGCCGGCCCTCCTTTTATTTCCAGGACTCGCCTCCTTCATCCATGACAGTGGCTCGGCTGGTTGGACCCTCAATCTGATGAGCTAACACTTCATTCTCATCAGATGACTCTGAAGTGCCCCCTTTTTCTCCCGTATGAAGGGGATCTCCAGCTGCTTCATTTTGCACTTTCCTGGAAGGGTGACTACAAACGTTTCCTGCCATATCTACGCGGAACACTTTTTGAACTTCCTTTTAAGGCTTTTTACAACGTTTTTCACAGACAGCGCCAACTGTTGATGCCCAAATTTTTCAGTGATGGGAGATTCGGCATACCACACAGATTTACTGTTGAGGTCGACGTAGAAACTTCTCAGAGATTGCCTAAAATCACAGAAAAATAAGTTAGGAGTGAAGCCGGCTTACCGGCGAGTAAACTCCGACACTCAATTCAGTGAAAAGGTGCAAGGCCAAATAAAAAGAAAAGAATTATGGGTGTTTAAGTGTTTTACTGACCCAAGAGGCTAGGCTCGGGAAAAGTAAGTA
>JAWDEX010185654.1:0-13420 GCA_035221805.1 Trichilia hirta | reverse complement strand
ATAATAATAATAATAATAAAATTTTGATTTTGAGTAGTCTTATTGATAGTATTTTACTTAGACTTTTCTTCTTCTTTTTTCATAACTTTTATATTATTATTATTATTATTATTATTATTATTATTATTAATTTTATATTTTAAAGAAGAAGAGTTCAAAACACGTGTAGACAAAAATGTGAATGGAATAAGTGAAAATGGCAGCTAGAAATGCAAGGAATCCAATGAACTTGTTAGTACATTCCAAGAAGAAAGTGATTGCCTAAAAAAGTATATAATTCTAAAGTCCCAACTAACGTGAAATCCCAAATAATAATAATAATAATAATAATAATCCATTGAGAATTATTTGGATATTTCGTTTCTCTTCTTTGCTGTCTATGAAAAGAAATGAAAACTATAAGACAATCTATTTATTTCTTATAATAATAATTTTAATTTCTTATACAATTGCTTCATGCTTATTCTTTGATGGGTTTGAATTAATTTGATTATTAGTGATACAATTTAATTTTTTTAATCTTTTTATTTGTTAATTTTTTTTTTCTTGGTTCAGAGTAATTAACTTAGTCATGTTATTAAATTTTAAAATCCAAATTTTGTTTCATCTGTTGTATCAAATTGTAAAATTCTTTAAGCATCTAGAAAAATTTCATCTTCAACAATATTAATTACACTTATTAAAGAAGGACAATTTTCTTTTTCTTTAAATTATTTTTAAAAAATAGATTATAAATTGAATCTGATCCAATCTTATAAGGTAACATGATCTTATGTCTCATGTCGTGGAACGCATTAATTTCTTGTTGTGATTCTTCGAGTGCATCCAAATATTATTTTTTATTTTTCACATATCAGAAAAAAAAAAAATTAAAAGAAATGTTAATAATTATTAATAAAAACTGCTAAGAGTGGATAATTAATTAATAATTTAATTATAATTAAGTTATATATCTTAATTTATTTTGTCAATGCACGTTATCTATCTTTATTAGCTGTTAATGCGGTTTCATTATTTTTTTTTCTGATATTTAATAAATTAAATTTTAATTTATTTATTAAATATTAGGATAAAATACATTCAAACTCTTAAGATATAATCAAATATTATTTTCTTTTAATATTCATACATATTTCATTTTATTAAAAATTTTGTTAATTTTTATTTTTTATATTTTTTGTGAATATTGTTAAATATATATATTTATATAAACTTTAAAATGTGTGCGTTTTTATTTTAAATTTATTTTATAATAACAATCTCATAACACGACGAGGGGAGACCACTGTATTTTCCATATAAGAAAGACGCGGACGGCTGAAATTTAGGGCACGCGGTCTGGTACACGGTTTCCCTTTCAGTACAAAGCAGATGCTCCAAGGCATTTGCTTTGCTTTCCTCCAGATTCTTCTGCAAATTCAGAACTCAGTACTCTCTTCTTCTACAGAATAAATAGCAGATCAAATGGCGGAAAAGATTAATCCGAGGGACGAAGAACAAGTCTCCACTCCAAGGCCGGTTCATCCTCGACAGGAAAAACAGATACCTAGGCAGCAGCAGCCGGCCGGAACATACGTCATTCAGATCCCGAAAGACCAAGTCTACCACGTACCGCCACCAGGAAACGCCGACAGATTCAAACGTCTGTCAAAACCGAAATCAAGAAGCAGGATTTTCTGTTGTTGCAGATTCTTTTGCTGCTCTCTGTTCATACTCATACTACTCTTAGGCATCGCCGCCGGTGTATTCTACCTCGTTTTCCGTCCGGAGTCGCCGAAGTACTCCGTCGATTCCGTCTCCATCAAAGGACTCAATCTCACTTCCTCACAGTCCTCCTCACTCATTTCGCCGGAGTTCGACGTTACCGTGAGAGCTGACAATCCGAACAACAAGATCGGGATTTACTACGAGAAAGGAAGCTCTGTCAAGGTTTATTACCAGTATGTCAATTTGTGTAACGGCGTTCTACCGACGATTTACCAGCCGAGTAACAATGTGACGGTGTTCAAGACGGCGTTAAAAGGTTCCGATATCGAGTTAACGAGCTCCTTGCGTAACGAACTGGTGTCTGCTGAGAAGAGTAAGACGGTGCCGTTTAAGGTGAATTTAAGAGTACCGGTGAAAATTAAGGTGGGGTCCCTGAAAACTTGGACAATCAAAGTCAAAGTGAGATGTGATCTAACGGTGGATAAGTTAACGTCTCAGTCAAATATTGTTTCGAAGGATTGTGATTACAGTGTCAATCTATGGTAGACGGGGTAAGGGAGTGTTTGGCTGTAGGCAAATATTATTATTCTACAGTTCGTTAGATTATTCTAATATCGTCATACGTAATTCTTTGTAGTTTGTGGTATGCATGTTGTAGACTTGTTCTTAGTGGGAGGAATATTTTTTCGCAGGTAGTACAGAATATAAAAAGGAAAAATGATGTGATAATTATTACTTTTTTATTGTATCATTTAGTGATAGATTAATTATGATTAGCTAAGTGTTCGGCATGACAAAGAGAACAAATTCAAAGGACTAAAAATATAATTTTTGTATTTAATAATATTAATGATATAAAAATTTTATACAAAATTTTTTGTCTATTTTTATAAAAATAAAAAGAAAAATAGGTTATATAAATATTATTATGCTAATTGGTATCATATTATTATTATTATGAATGGAATGAACAAAACCAACAATAACTAAAAATAGAGGACGAAACCATCGGCATTTGGCACATTGCTTTTTATTATTTATTTTTTTACTTTAAATTAAATATTCCATTGTATCATGCGTCGTCGTCTGCAGGATTATCTTAATTCTTGTTCGGTCGACTTGTTCGTCCCACATCGATTAAAGGATTTGATTTAGGACTCAATCCAAACAATCGATGACAAAATAACAAAAGCAAAAATTATTAAAATTTTAATTTCAAAGGGTTACCTTGGCTTTCAGAAAATTTTGTTTTGCTAATCAATTACGATTCTAATCTCAAAAATTAGTTTTGTATTTACTCTAAATTTATACATAATTTTATAACATGACATACTGCTTAATTTTATTGAGCCTATTGCAATTTTTTTATTATTGAGAATTTTTTCTTAAAAAATAATTTAAAAAAAGAAAATAAATAATCTCCTATATTTATTAATCAAAAATTGATTATATTTTATATTAGAAGTAATTACATGAAAGGTTTAAATAGATTTAAATATTGTAGTTTAAAATTAAGTGAATCTAATTTAATTTATTAAAATATTATAAATCAATATAATTCAAATTATTAATTACAATTTAAAATAATTTAAATTTGTGATTTAAATTATATTATAAAATTAAAAATATAATAATTAATTATTATTAATTCTATAATTTTTTATCAATATTTTAAGAGAGAATTTAGTAAATAATTTTTTAAAATAATTTTTATTTTTTAATTATTATCATATACATAAAATGAAGACAACTTTGTATAACTTGATACGATAAATAAATAATAATAAAATAATTTATAAAATAATAATGAGTGGTTTACTTTATAATTTTGCAGTTTAGAATTGATATCATTCTAAAAATTTTTTAAACCAATACAACTCGATTTAAAAATACTCCCTCCTACTTTTCTTCTTTATTTGGCTCTTATCCTCGTTGATAATGAAGGGGATCTTTTAAGATTGAAACTTCTGATATATAAATATACTAGTAAAAATCAAAAATCAAAAATATAAAATATTTTATATAAATTAATGTAATAAAATGTGAATAAAGATTAATTGAACTGGTAAAATTTTTTAAAATATTATAAAAAATTTGGAGTTCAAATTCAATTCACACGTGTATTTATTTTAATATAAAAATTTTATATTTTTTTTTTAATTATAATTGTATCCCACTCTTAAATTAGAGACGAGCTGCAAACTTAAATATCAAATTTTACATAAATCATATTAATTTAAAGAAAAGTTTCGTTTACAGTAAATTTTAAATGTTGCAACTTTAGAATTATAATTTTCTTATTATAATTATTAATTTATAAAAATAAAACAAAAAACTTGCAACAGTTATAGCTGCAATAGCAAACCTTCACCCTATCCTACGCTTTGATGCATGTCTTATCAAAAAGACTTTAGTGATTGCTGTAATTAGATAACATTTCACTTCACCTGATTAATTAATATATTATATAAATGACAGGATTAATAAATTCTTAATTAAATGTTTTTAGTAATCGAGAATTAATCTTGTATAATGCACAGTCATTAATTATATATATATTAAAAATATTTAAATTCAATGATTAATAAAATGTATAAAATTAAGTGTCTTCCTTATATGAATTATTTACTCAAATTTATTGAGATAATCACTCAATAATTGAGTAAGATGGCACTACACACTCAAACTTAGTCGATTGAATGGGCTTATATCGAATTAGAACTTCCGTACTAGGTTTATGGGCTCAAGTCATATGCAGCTCATCCTTACATGAAACATCTTGCAATACATGCTAATATACATCTTATTAATTTAAAAAAAAAAAAAAAAAAAATTAGAAGTTTGTAGTTTTTTTTTTTCGATCCTAATACGGAGAGCATAAAAAACAAATGAAGTTTTAAAATATTTGAATTCAAAGATTAATATAAAGATTTGGATTTAGTTACTAGAAAAGAGATTTGATTGAAAAGAGAAAGCTAATATAAAGAATAAATGAGAAAATAATTCCAAGAATTTTTAATTTTTTAAAAAATTTATACAAGTAATTTGATTCTATGAAAAATTAACTTTCTACTCTGGTTTCTTTCTTTTCCTTTGCTATAAGATTTATTTCTCTTAGAATGAAAATATAAAATATATAAATAAAATATTACCATATCCTCCTTTAATTTTTATTTATTCCTACAAAATCATATAATATAATTACATCATCTTTCTCTAAATTTTCAATTATTCTATACATAAAAATTATCAATTGTTTTTAGCTATGCAGTCTTATACACAAGTTTAAATAAAATAATAATTATTTTAATTTCAGTTCATTGTGAATAAATCCAAAACCCAAAATTTTGATTATATATGATGGCAATGATAAATATTAAATAAACAAAACAACCTAAACCAATTATTCATAAATGTTCCTCAACAAAATAAAATATATATATATATCAGCATCATCACCACCTCATTGATTTGCTCCTGCTGCTTCAATTTCAGCTTCCATTCATCCATGGTCTGAAACAAGACAGTCCACATATGTAAACACTTTATACGAATGCCTATTTCCCGTTATTCCACCCTCAGGATAGTAATAGTCTGTCGATTTCTGGGCAATTCATCTTCTTTTTCAAATTATATATAGTATCTGAATCTTTCAAACTCCAATTGGATTAGCCATTCTTGGGATTCCAATGCTTATTTCCTTACACCATCTCTTTCCATCTCCCTGTTCTTCATTCATCACCCACCATTCAAATCTGTTCAACTTGCTTCTAAATCCATGACAAACAGCTAAAGCAAGAGAATCGTTATAAGTTACAGCTTTCAAGTGATTTTCCGGCTTATTTGTCCGCTAGAATTGGCAGAGATTCAAAACTCTCTAAATCAATTAAAACGCAAGGGTTCTTCAATTTTGTTCGTAACACTTAATTTATAACAATTTAAAGCTTAAAAGACATACCTTCATTGCTTCAGTATGAATTTATGGTTTTCATACACTAAATTTTGCCAAAAATTAAAAATCAAAAGACAAGTTAAGGTTTTAATGGAGCTGCTTTTCTCCTCTCTGATTCTCTCAAAAACGGTTGCCTAGTGAAAACCAAAACCAAATGACGATGAGGATAGATATTTATATATATATTTGCCAAATATCAATTAGTATCAAAATGAGACTTTGGTCTAATAAGTTGATTTAGGCTTGAAAAAAGAATGCAATCACAGGCTCAATAATAATTAAGAATAAATGTCTATTTTATTATGACCCAATGGTATCATATGCATATAATTATTTATTAAGTACTTTAACTTTATAAATAGAGTATGATTATGACTATATAAGTCTATATATTTTAAATAATTTCAATATTTCTCTCAATTAGGTAGTATAATCATACAACTAACACTCACTTTAAAAATGTATATAACCAGACCAATTATGAATAGTTAATGTATTGACAAGATACATTTACTATATACATAATCAAGTGCTACTTCATTATAAAGTATAACAACAATATATATAAACTCATAAGAAGAATATCATAAATTTGTCACTCTTCAATAAATTCATACAAAATATCAAGAGCATAGTGATAAAGATCCTCGACATGCAAAAGCTTGCTAGATAATACTTCATCCTTCTCTCACTATAGCGGAGACTAAGCCTGCTTTAGTGAGCCATTTTGGAGAATTACTCCTCCTTTCTTAGCTTTTCTTTTGAAGACATCCTCTACATCTACTAAGCAAATATAAAAACAATAAAAAGAAAAGGATGCAAAAATTTGATTTGAAATTAGTATCCACTCATAATAATATTAATAAAATTTGAAGTTAATTTTTTGACAATGACATCAAAAACTTTTTCGGCAAACAATGCGCTTGCAAAAATCAATCACAAGTGTACGGTATCAAAATTTGTAATATAGAACGTCTAAATTTAGGTTGTTGATCCCATGAGAAACTAATTTAAATTCTATTAAATACTATAAGTAAACTAATATTAATTTTATTCAGATATCAATTAAAATTATTCTAAATAAAATTACAACTAATATGATACATATTGTACATGGAGCACAACTATAAATAATTGGAAATTCCCAAGTGCAATTATTTTAGAGAATTAATTTTACCTAACCTTTAATTATGTTTTTTGGGCTAATTTGTTATTGATTCATTCCTCGAGTTTATAATACTAAAACCCAAACTTATTTGATTATCCCTTTCAAGAATTAAACTAAACCTATTTCTAACTCTCAATTTTCATATTTTTATGCAAACTTGAGCATTAAAAATATTTTATATTTTTTAATTCTTTTTAAGCGTCTTTAAAAAATTGATTAGCCTTTCGACTCATTAATGTCCTAAATTATATTATTCAGGCTCTAATTTAGGACAATCTCTCTCAAATATCTCATTTTAAAATTGAAATCATCTAATCCATGACTAATTAAGCATGGTATAATACAAATAACCTAGTAAATAAATAATTAGACTATAAAACTACCCCGTTCATTATCTAATTTTTTTCATATCTCTAAGATAAGAGTGCTAATACAATCGACTACTTCTCTTGAGGTCAAGCATATTAAAACTCTGAATCTCAATTCTGATAGCATACCCCATTTTTAACTATATTTCTAACCTATCATTTAGGAAACTCTAAATTGCTACTAAAAATTGAGAGTCAGAAGTTTGTTAAGTTTATTATCTCTTTAATTATTTTTCAAAGGCATTAGAGGTCTTTAACTTATTAATAACCTAAGTTATACTATTTATTTTCTAATCTAAAATTATCTCTCTTGAGTGTTAAATCCTAGGTTTAATATCAACTAATTTGTGATCAAGAAATTAGAGGTATTAAGCATAAAATAGTATAAATAAACTAATAAAAAGATTAAATAGATGAATTAGGCAATAAATTATTCACAAGGGATTAATGATATCAAAAACTCTAGATTATCAGTTTAATCTAGTATAAAAACTAAAGTAAATATAATAAAACTCATAAATTTTATGGTTCACAAAATGAAAAAAAAAAATAAAATAAGAGAGAGAAAGAAAAACTCTTAGCAAAATTCTCTTTCAATTTTTTAAATCCATTGTTCTTTATTTGATTTTTATTCTTTTTTCATGGCTTCTCTATGATTTAGGTATGGTGGGTAGCTCCTTTTGAAGACTTAAAAGAGTTCCTTTTATATAGATAAATTTTAAGACTTTCAAAATGAGGGAATCCTATATTTTGGGGCTGCAATCAAGAATTCCCTGATGTAGCCCTAAAATCTTATATTTTTCAACTTGGGAGGTAAGGTTGGCATTGTAGCTTGGAATTTGGGGCTACAACCCTAACTTTCTCAAAAGAAAAGTTCTTTGGATCTCTAGCTTAAAATTTAGGACTCTAATGCTACATTTACTCCACTTTTAGGCATATATAAAGACTTCAAATGTATTTGGAATCTTCAAATTTTAGGTTATGAACTTAGCTTTCTAAATCAACTTGAGTTGACTAATTATGATATCTACAAGTTAAGATATTGTTAATTCTTTGAAGAGTGCTTAATTTTAAAGCAAGATTGATTTTTAAATTTTCAAGATTAACTGTAGAGGTCCAAACAATTTCGTAATCAATCTTATAAGTACATTTTAGAAATATTATTTCGTCAAATATAAAATTTTGAAAGATCTCTTCTTTAGTCTAAGTCTCTAAAGATGCTAAAAATACTTCTGAACCTTTAGAGGTCATCTATGTTGCATTGACTTTCTTTGAAAAGCTTGCTTTCTTCACTTGGCCTTCTTTTAATTAGCCTTGAAATGCCTCCAAAATTTTGAAAATTTTTTATAATCCCTAAAAAATTAATCGAATTTATTATCTACACAAAAAAACAATAAAAATATAAAAATATCAACAAAAATACTCGAAACTAAACAAAATTTTAACAAAAGGACGAGTGATAAAATCATCCATCAATAAGCTTTAACTATGTTTGAATTTACTTGTTCTATTTGTTCAACATGTTCATCATGAGCAATTGCAAAATTCTAATAAATCAATGGACGAGTAGATGAAGAAGAGGCAATTGACATAGTGATAATAACATAATATTTCCTAATTTTAATTTCCCTTGCCTTTTGACTCTTCCCAGTCTCATCCGTAAAATATATAGCTTTATTTGATTCAATAATTCTAGTTATATGTAAAGGATAGTAAAATCTAGAAGCTCTTAATCTTACACAATATTTAACAAAAAAATCATGAATAGTTTTAGGGTCAAATTTTTCTAATTGTGAAATATAAAGTCTCACTTATGCTTTACAAACTTAAACATAAAAATAGCATACCTTTTTCTAACTATAACTTATAAGGTGTCCTTAGAACTAACTTATTGGGCATTTGATTCAAAATATAAGCAACAATTTTCAAATCATCTCTCTATAAAAACTCTAGCAATAAAGAGTTGGCCAATGTACTTCGTACTATCAAGAAGTATATGATTTCTTTTTTCCATAATTGTATTTTACTTAGGTGTTCCTAGCATTATACATGGGGCATCAATCCCACACTCTATCAAATACCTCGTAAAAGCTCTAGAATTACGTTCTACCTTATCATATCTTCCATAATACTCATTGCCTCTATTAGAATAGACTGCTTTAATTTTCTTCACTTTCTGAAGTTCTACATTGGTTTTTAAGGTTTTACCTCTAATGAATACTTTTCACAAATGGGCTCAACACCACTATAAAGAGAGAAATTATTGATAAAGGTGATAAAGTATTTGTAACCTCCTATGGTTGGGGGAGTAAATGGTCCATAGATGTCAATATAGATCAATGTAAGCATCTCTATATATTTCTTAGCTTTATTTTTTCTAATCTTGGGGGTCAACTTTTCTTTGATGGAATTAATACATTTATCAAAATTTGAGAAATTTAGATCAATAAGCATGCCATCTCTTATTAATCTTTTTATTCTCTATCTAAAAATATGACCCAATCATTTATGCCATAATATAAAAGATTTTTCATTGAATCTCGAATGCTTTGAACCAATAATATTATTTAAGAAGAAGAAGGAACAACAATCAACTCAAGCATGTATAAATTATCTCACAAAGGTCCATTCCCAATCAAAATAGAGTTATAATATAAGCTTAATTTCCCAATTCCAAAAAAAAAATGTAACTTGTTCTATCTAAAATAGAGACAAAGGTTAGATTCCTCTAATTAAAGGTATATAAGCAATATCATGTAAATCAAAAAGGTTTTCTATAGTTTTGCAATTTAACTATTTCCTAAAAAATATCTTTGATCCTTATACCATCTCCTATGTATACAAACTACTCTAACTTAGTTGGATTCTTTTTTTTGACAGCACCTGTAATTAATTAGTGACATGAATTATAGCACCAGTATCCAACCACTAAGTATTAAAAGGAAAATGAACAATATTGGATTCTAAGCAAACTTTTATTGAATGATTGTCATTATTCTTTAAGTTGGCCTTAAGCTTCTTGTAATCTACCTTTTTACACCAAAACATGCGGCAATAATCATGCTTTCCTTTGAAAATGACATTCTTTAAAGCATTGGAAGCAAAAGCTATCTTTTGGCCGATATTCTTAGGACTAAAATTTTTTTCTTAAATGTCTTGCTATTATTGGGACTTTTTAAAGGAGTCTTGCTTTTCTAAATGATATTGTCATGGTTGATCACCATGGCAATACTTCTTTTTCTTCATTTCTTGACATTATCCTCTTCTTTTGCAAGAATGATAGTCATTTCCTCCAAGGTCTATTACACTTTTTAAGCATTACAACTTGACTTAACGTAGTCAATTTGTGATGGAAGAGTTCTTATAACAAACCACACTAGATAATTCTCATTAAACTCCATGCCAATTACCTTGATCTTATGGTAGTAAGCCAAAGATTTTATTTATATGATTTTTGATCCCACCAACACCATCATAAATTATGGGATGCAAAGTGTTTAGAAGCTCATTCCCTTCATTTTTAGAGAAATTTTTATATTTTTTATTAATGGCCTCTAAAACTTCCTTGGCATTCTCAACTTTCGGTATGCCATTACGAATGAAGTCTTTCATGTGATACCTCTGCATAATTAAGCAAAATTAGTTTAAGAATTCTTACTTATCATAAAAAAAATTTTAATCAGAGGATCAACTCTCAAAGTCAAGTCTAATGCTTGTGGTTTGTCCTATTGAGTGTTAAAATGGCAGAGATCTAAAGATTGCTCATAATTAAAAGAAAATGAGAGCATTGTTAGTTTTCAAATAAAAATAAGATCATGCTATTTACTCTCTTCTTTAGCTCTCACAATGGCTCACAATAGATCATTATATGCTAGAATCCCTTTAAGCAGATTAAGGACTCATACGTAAGTAACAACAATTTATTAAATATCAAAACCAAACGAATCAATCTACCATGAAGAGGCTAGAAGAAATTATGCAATTTGTGACATTCAATAAATTTCCTTTACTAGTCTAGGTGCCCTACCAAGTAACAGGATCATCAACAGGAGAATTTCATAGCCTATATGGGTCTTAGTAATAATAATATAAATGTAAGAGATACAAAATAAATAAACAATATCTAAAATGCTTAGATTCATGACAAGCAAATAGACAAGCAATCAATATTGCAACATTATTCAAAATTCATAATTTCATAATAAAATAATGAGAATACATTAAAATCACATATATTTGTACTAAACAAAAAATTAAGGTTAAACTATAAATAATTAGAAAGATTGAGTCAAAAATAAATATTAAATAAAATATTGAGGCACAAAAATAAATGTTTGAACTTTTGGTTACAAGAAAAAGTTTCTCAAATTTTTTGTGCCAAAAATAAATTTCACAAAAGATATGGGCTTTATATATATTTTATTTAGAGACTTTTCTGATAGATATAAAGGAAACCTATTGATATTTTATCTCATTCAAAATTTTATCTTGCAAATTTTCAAATTTAGTTACGTGCTTCTTATCGCCTCTACCAAAAAATGAGAACTCCAAATTATACAACCAGTCCTTTATAACTTTTTGATAATATTTTTTTGCTTCTATTTTCTCAAATGTAATAAAATGATAAACATACACAAATCTTTCTTGACCAAGTCTGTAAGCTCTGCTTATAGTCTACCTCTTTACGCATAAGGTTTCATATGACATCAAGTAACGTAACTCTTGAAACCTCGTAAAATTTATGCCTTCAGAACAAGCTCTTATAGGGTCTCCAGAGTTATGTTGCTTGATGTTATATGGAACCCCATCCGTGGAGTGATAGGTTATAAGTAAAGCTTATAGACTTGGTTAGAAAAGACTTGTGCATGTTTATCATCTTATTACATCCAAGAAAATAAAAGCAAAGAAATATCATCAAAAAGTTATGAAGGACTAATTCTCCAATTTGGCCTTCTCATTTTCTATTGAAGGAGATAATAAGTAGACAATTGCATTTGAAAGTTTGTAAGATAAAATTTTCGATGAGATAATTTATACTGATAAACTTATAGAGAAGATAATTCACCAATTTAAAAAATATGAATTGATTAAGATTTTTGACTTTTTTCGATGTATTACTACAATAGTCTTGCATAGTATCTTAAATGTTTATCAAAATAAGTAGGATGAACAAAAAATTATTTGATGAACATTTAGGATAATGTTGAAGACTTTATCGTAGTAGAACTTAATTACTAATTCTTTTGCATGTATAATGTCATCACCACCGTAGGAAAGTGGTCCAATGTTGTGTTCTTAGAATAGCACCGGCCATTGTCAATCTACATATATTTGAAAATATAAAAATTAATTAAATTACATAAAAATTACTTAAATTAAATGAAAGGCATGTTCAAATTCAACATTCTAAAAGTAAAAAAATATAATATATATTCAATCTAGTAACTTAATATGAACTTATAGCCATGCAAGAATGAAAAATTGACAGCAACTCATTATATTTTTTCTCCTATTTTCAAAAGTGATTTGACCCAAAGAAACCTTTTCATATTTAACCAAAAAATTATTTCTTTGGACAAAAATAACCCTATAACCTAAATAAACATAATTTTTAAAATTAACACTACAACCTTTCTTTTAAAGTAACATTTCTCAATTGGCAGCACTACAACCCAATTGATGGCGGTACCACCTAATCAAGTGAAACGGACTTCACATACTTCTCAAATATGTGAGTTCGTGTCATTCATATTAACTACTCATGATTTGTTTTTGTAAAATTTAAAAATTTTAATGAAATGAACAATCCATATATTAGATTAGATGTTGTATGGTGGTTTAAATATAAAAAAAAAATATAATATTAATTGTGAATAGGATATTTCTTAATCAGAAAACCATCATCAAAAGCTTTTGGACACTTTCAAAATTTGCTAATTTTAGAAGTAGATTTAACTAATTTTAAAGGTAAAAATGTAACTAATTTCAAAAATAAAAATTTATTTATTTCAAAAGCAAGATTTAAACTTATTTCAAAAGTAAAATTTAATTAATTTCAAAATTAAAAATTTAATTGATTTTAAAAATATGATTTAACTAATTTCAAAACAAGAATTTAATTAATATCGAAAGTAAGATTTAACTGATTTTAAAAATTATAATTTAATTGACTTTGAAAACCGTGTTTCTTATTCAAATCCAAATATTGGTATATATGTTAAAAAT
>JAWDEX010185624.1:0-13426 GCA_035221805.1 Trichilia hirta | reverse complement strand
ATTATTTATTTAAATATAAATTAAATATTAAAATATTAATAAATAAAATTATTATATTAAATAATTTTTTATTTAAACATGATTATTTATTAAATTAATCGTATTTTAATCATGTCATAAACAAATAAACGAATTTAAAAAGTCAAATTTAAATTTGACATGATTATTAATTATATGATATGAATACAATCTAATTATTATTTGTATCAAAATTTTCAAATGCGAATTTGTTTAATTGTATCGAATTCATGTCGAATAACCGTGTTATAACCCAAATTATCATCCTAATCACAAAGTTGATAATGTAATCCTTTGATTCATCTATTTGAACAAAGATGAAATCTCTAAGACCATTAATTATATTAGAGCAATTGCTCAAAATTGACTATAATACTTTGTTTTAAATTTGAGTATTTTCGTCATTTTACTAAGTTAAGGCTTTTTTGTTATTTTTAAAATTTTATGTTTAGATAATATTATTGGCTCAATAAGATTATATTAATATATATTGAATATTTTAAGAGATTTTGGATGCAGTTGGTTAAATTTAAAAAGATTTTTTATGAGGCACTATTTATATATCCAAATTTTTATGTTAAATTTTTATTAATCAAAAAATTAAATTGACAAGCCATTTATTTTTATTAAAAATACAGAAATATCATCGTATAAAAAAAATGGGTAAAATTAGAGTTCAAATAAGAAAGAAAATAACATTAAAAGTAAACTATTGATTTAGATGATATTTTTCAAATATTAGAGTGATAATTTTTAAGGGATCTAAATAATATTTTTATGTATCAATTACTAATTCAATGGTTTTGACACTTGGCATAAAAGTATCGATATTTTCATACACAAATTAAGTATAATTCGTCCTTTTTAAGCAGTTTGAAGTATTTTAATTATATCTTGAGTTATAGAACTATAATTTAGATGATTCTTAATGCATTAAAAAGTTAACTCAATTATCGACAACTTTTATATTGATAATTTTTTTTGATTAAGTCATTTTATAATTTAAAATGATGAAATTTTGAGACATATCTAATGATAGTACGACTCTAAACACCCATTAATTTTTAGATCATAATTTTTTTATAGAAAAATTCAAATTGAGTGATTCTTGAACTGTTGAAAAGATAAGAAAATTATCAATAACTTTTAAATTTGCCATTAGAATAAATCATTCAATAAAATAATCAAAATTAGGGATAAAAACAGATGTTACAAAGGAGGCTGTAATAAAGCAAGTATCAATACTTTTACACTTAAAGACCAAAAATGTTGATACTTTCAACAAAGATATTAATACTTTTAGTAAAAATATCGATACTTAAGCTAAAAAATAAATAATTTAGAAATGTATTGATATCCAAACTAAAGGTATTGATATTCAGACCAAATGTATCAATATTTAGGTCAAAAGTATCGATAACTTTAGCAAAAATTAGTTATTTTGAGAAGAGTTCGATACTCATACTAAAAGTGTCGATATTTAAATGAAAATATTGATGTTTTTTGATAAAAATTTATATTCTAACTAAAATAAAGACAAAAAATATCAATATCTAAAGCAAAAATATCAATACCTCAGCTAGAAGTTTCAATACTCAAATAAAAGTATCGAACTATTATGATAAAAAATTACGTTTTAACTAAAAAAATAAAAATTTAACTTGTAAAAAGACTATTTTGCCTAATTTAAATACTATCTCTACCATTCTTTCTATATTTTTAAAGTGAAATTGGTCTTGTCTCAACCTATTCACATTATATGAAATTAAATGGGCAAAATCATTTTGTTTTCTTCCTTTCTACCATTAGTTTACTTTCAATTCAAGAGAAATAATACATAATGCCTACCCATTATATTTTTCTTCAATGTTTTCATCATTTAACTAATTAAACTCTCATTTCTTACCATAAAACTATATTATCCAACACCTTTCATGTGTAACATGTAATATTTCTTTCTTTAACCAAAAATTAAAGTAAAAAAGAGAAGTTAGAGTTTATGATAATTTGACACTTTTCGTATTAGAATAATAACTCAATTTTTCAAGTTATAGATAATCTATTGATAAGATTTTTGATCTATTTAAGTTTGATTAGTAGCTTAATAGATGTTGTAATTTAAGGTTAGCTATCTATTAGAAAATTTTAAGGTTTAGACTTTAAATTAATCAATTAAGCATAAATTTGAAGGATTTAATTAGAAAATATTAAAGTCGAGATTAGAATAACTTAAACTATAATTTTGATAAAAATTAAGTAGAGAGATACTATTTACAGACACTATTTATCTGAGTTTAAGTTGCATTAAATTCTATGGGGTATATAAAATTTATAAAATTATTATTGTATGTGTGATTTAAGCATCGAGAAACTAAGCGATAAAGCTTCAAGATGTGAGAATTAGGAAGAGTGTATACCCTTCCTTATTATGTGAGTGAATTTTTATTCTTTTAAATACTTTTAAAATACTTTATAAAAATTTACTTTCTTATAAATTAAAAAATAATTTATTGTATGTTTATTGCTTGAAATAAAGCATAAATGACTTGTTGATTTAGTATTAATTTATTTATGGTGCTGATATTTTTATATAATATTATTTTATAAACTTTGATGATATGTATATTTGTGATATGGGATTTTATTATTTTCATATACGATTGAGTTTATATTAATTATGGTCAAAAAGCCAATTACTATGAATTTATTTTAATTTATGATATGGAGGCTGAGGAGGTCTTGACTATAAGGGTCTAAACTATAGCTATAAAGTTAAGTAGCCTAAGGACGGATTTACATAGAAGTCGCTTCGGTGAGTATACGTTATCGGGGCAGTTACAAGAGAGGTGATGATCTCATTTGTAGTGGAGTGACCAACTAGACGAAAATATAGAGGACAATCATATGTGAATTTATAAACTCCTCTAGATCAATGTCAGTAGTAGGCCTAATTTTTATAACTAATCATGCATTATTTATTTTACCATATAAATTAAATTTTATTAAACAATTTAATATTTTAAATGCATAAAAAATTTACTGATGTCTCGATGTTGCTCTTAATAATAGTAATCACTGAGAAGGTGACTAGCCTAATAATTTTTGAATTACAGACAATGAGTTTTATTGAAATTAAATTATTTCTAATACATACATAAATTATTTTTTTCAATTATTTTCATATAACTATTTTATGTGTATATATGTATAAATATGTTTTTACATCCACTCGTGGAATATATTCTCATATACTCATTTTTTCACATTTCAGTTTTAGATATTTAGAGTAAAGTAGAGAGTTAGTTGAGGTAAGTATTTCTTGAAGGTTTAGAAATTTCAAGTATAATTTTTGTCTTGACTCACTATTTTTATATAGTTCATTGAATGTTATTTAATAATTATTTAATAATTTTAAAATATTATTTAATTTTAAACTAGTTGCATAATATTACATAAATTAGATATTTAATATTATTTAAATTCTTAGTTGAAATTTATTTTAAATATTTCATGTTTAAGAATAATGATACTTAAAATCTATCGAACTTTTGCATTGCGATTCTAACTCACAAGATCGTAATATGAGGTACGTGGCAATTGTCATATGTGAGATCTAATTTGGGGCGTGACATTGACCTTAGTGAGACCTTTATACTTGATTTTTAGCACAGCAATATATTATTATTAGAGTAGTGGACAGTACCTCTTGGACTTTCTTTTCATGAAATTTATAGGTTTTGTCTATTGTGTATATGTGAGAGAGGATAGAATTATCCTATTTGAGAAAAAGGAGGTTATAGTTTCAATCATGGGATATTTCAAATTAGGTCAGTTATGTACCACTTGTTTCTAGAGTATCAAGATACAAGTTGTTGGGGAATCTCCACTAATAGGTGTGGTAGTGATTAAAAATAAAGACAATTGACAATAATTTACCTCTTTTTAATAATAAACTATTTTAGGTTCACAAAGGAATTGAAAAATGTAAAATATTAAGAAAAAGTGAATAATCTACATTAATAATTGGTGTTCATTAAATATTTAAACACTAGTATATTCAAATTATAGTAAAAATACAATAATCTCAGAATAAATTTGTCAAAGACAAATTAAAGTTTAACAAAACAACGCATGATAAGTCAAAACATTCACTCTTACATTTTTTTTATTCAAATTAACTAATTACATATGTAATTTTTAAAAGATACTTTTGTTGCTTTAATCTTTCTTACTTGTTAGTTTTAAACGTAATCCTTAATAATTGTGTATGCATAAAGAATATCTTTTAGTTGCTTAGTTTTAAACCATAATCCCCAAATATTTGTATATATATAAGCGATAATATAAATTCCATTACAATTCATTAGAAGTCCTTTTTTGAATAAGTGATTAATTCCTAAAAATTAATAGATGATGAGAACAACCTCAAATGCTTCAATGGCCTATTCTAGTATTAAATCATCAGAATCTATATGAATGTTGATAAAAGAATTAAGGATGTTGACGTTTTCAAAAGATTTAGAATTAAACCAACATCAATTGTATTAATACAAGGAATACTAAAATATCCTAGAATGGAATGCATCGTTGAAAGGCACCTTTATCTATTTCAACTTACATGAATAATCAATCTATTCTATCAATGAAACAATAAATATGCAATAGGGTTTGTGAACAAAGGATTTAGGCAACAAATTTGACGTTTTTATATTGGAACTACTTATCTTCTCTACCATCTTAAGACAAAAGCAAAAGGGCAACTGTTATAATTCGATAAGGCAGTTTAATCCTAAGTATCCAAAATAAGCTTAATAATTTTAATGTTGCAAAAAAAAAAAAAAACTTAAAGAATTAATAGATTTCATTCAATGCCAGGCCTTTAGCAGCATAATCTTAAAATCCATCATCTTTACCATGAGTCTATGACCCTTGCAGATTATGAGTATGATAGACAAATTTTCGAGTAATTTTGACACTATATAGATGCATTTGAAATTCTACAAAATGATCATCAATTTTAAGGGATCAAATTCATATATATAACAAATGCAAAATAATTTTTATATAAACTAAAAACCAAACAAATGATTATCTTTCAAACAAATAAAGCAATAACCGAGCAACAAAGTGTAAGTAATTTGTGATCCTTAACACAGGCAAAACTACACTTCCACTTGTTGAAGTCACATTTTCATAATTTGTTTTCTCCATTTCTCCAAATCAAAAACCTTTTGCATGTTTTTTGGTCATACATCTACCTATATCCAATACACGAGATAAATTTTAAAAAACAAAAAAATGGAGGACTTAAAACAAAAAAAATGGAGGATTTGCAAGACAAAGTAATAGATAATTAAACTCTATTCAAACATTTAAAAAGAATATTAACATTGCTAAGTCAGGTGCTACAACTCATTAAAATAAGCCTTGCCATGATATAACCAATCAAAAGAGACTCAAGTCATTTCAATACAAATTAAGCTGCAATATAAACTATATATATTGTTTGACAAAAGCAAAAGCCATGCATCTTTTTTTAGAGTTTTTAATAGATCAAATAACAAACACTTTTTTTCTCTGACAAATCTATTGTTGGAAAGTGATTGCTTCATATTCTCATGTTAAGGGAAAATGCATAATAGTGGAGCAACATTTGACATCCTTGTTATGAAAATTAGCATATGATAAATTAAGAGAAATGTCACTGGAAATTGAAATTAAGACCAAATATTAGAGGGAAATGCAAAACTATTTCAAATATCAAACTAAACATAACACTTTTGTCCATCCATGACTTCCCTTACAAGGGACATCTAGAAATAGTTCTACTATTATAACTATCAAGCCCGTCATAAAAGGTTTTATATCTGTGTAAATCATTATAAATAGAGCCATAAGACAATAAGAGATTGTCACGTCCCGTATTGAAATCTCTTACGTGACAATCCCATGTACTCTCGTATTATAATTTTGAGGATTAGAACCATAAAATGAGAGTCTGCAAGGTTCAGTGTATCATTACTTTTTAAATCATAAAATTTATAAAATAAATTCAACTAAGAATTTCAAATAACAAGAATATTTAATTTTATTTTAAATACATGTTATACAACTGATTCAAAGTTAAATAAAATTCACAAATTATAAATAGAATAACCAAAAATTATTTTATAACATCTAGTAATTTCTTTTCTATAAAAAATATACAACTAGTTTAAAATTAAATAGCATTTGAAAGTCATAAAATACAAAATCAAAATTATTACAAAATATTCAGTAGACTATTGTAAGTTTCTAGCATGCAAAATTTTATAAATCATTTATTTAAGTTTTGCACACTAAAGGATTTAGGAATTAAATACATGTGGATACAATTTAAGTTTTTCAAAAATAACATACCTTGTGTCCAATTTTTCAAATTTGAATCCAGCCAATTGAAACTTTATAAAACCAAATTAGGAGTTCTTTTATTGATTGATGCCCTTACCTATTAAAATCCTTTTCTTGGCTTTACTAAATTTCAACCAAAATACTTTTGATTTATTTTTATTTTTAACTGAAATTCTAACTTTCCAACACTTGAAAAATTAATTTTAACACTTAAAATTGATTGTTCGAATATGTAGATCACATCTAGATATCTTTAAAAACTTTTCAAGTAATTAAAATGATGAAAATTTGATCATTTTTTTGGCTATGTAAGAAAAATGTCCAAGGAAGAAGAAAGGCAATAGTTTCTTTCTTTTTTTATTTTTTATTAATAAAAATATTCAATAATAATGAATATATATTTTTCATAATTAATAAATAAATAATTAATTAAAATACTTAATAAATATTAAGCCAAATATATGGTCCATATTGATACACATCTTATACATATCCACCATCTATGTGTTAAACAAATGTAAAGCTAAGATTATGACATTTATCAAGTTTCATTGCTAGGATGAAATGCTTAACATATAATCGCTTATACTATACATAAGCTTAGGCTAATCAATCAAATTGTATTAGCTTTATGCATCTAAGTATTGTATAATCTAATTAGAAAAAAATTAAGACAACTTATAATAAGATTCAATAAGTTCACCATAAAGTTGGTAGTAGACGTAATTACTAAATTAACCTTCTTAATTTATTTTATTTAACCAATATTTAATAAGATTAATTAAATATATCTACACACTAATATTGACACTTAGCCATGCAATACGGCTCTTGAATTATAATAAAGTTGGCAGCTTCAAAAAATAAACTATTTTGTTATTAGTTATTGTGTAATTCAATCTTCTATCACACAATACTTCGATTGAATTAGGGGTATGCTATAATTATCAAACTCTTTTAGATCTAATGCTATGTATAATAAATAATAGATAACGACTCTATTATGTATTACCATTGAGAATACACTTATCAATCGTACACAATATGTAAATTCGGTCGAAGATTTTACGAGTCAAATCTAAATTATTCACATAGAGCATTTTATCTCAAACATTAAGACTGGCAGATCCTTTCTCGAATATTCATACCTCTATGAATGTCTTACCATATCTAATGACTGCTTATCATAAGCTTAAGGATAGACTTGTCCAGAGCAGTATCAAAGTATGATAATTTACTCACAAGGTAACTATGATACTATAAGGTCTAAGAATTATTTATATGATTGATACAATGAATATCCAATTGATGATTAAGTATAATTAGCATTTGGACGATTTGTATGAGTCTGTTCAATGAACTTATACTCAACTAATGAGTATCTATACACTTCTTTTAGTGTCTCCACACAAATAATCTATGAGATCGATTATTCTCTATTTTATAGAGAAAGAATAGTGTATATTAGTCTTTTCGGTATTATAAAGGTCTTTACTTTATAGTCCTACGACTAAGAACATTTAAAAAGGATACTACTAATATATAGTCTCATAAATATAAACTCATCATAATAATATGTATTGCATATATTTCATGGACTTTATCATTATATATAAATTAAACATATATATACAGATGATAAAAGACATATATATATATAAAATAGAAAATACTTATTTTATCAAATCATAAGATTTACAAAAGTTTTTATAAAATTTACAATTACTGATCACATTGTAATTAGTTTTTAGGGCATACAACTCTTTTAACTACATCAAGATCGTAATAATAGAAAATACTTATTTTATTAAATCATAAGATTTACAAAAGTTTTTATAAAATTTATAATTACTAATCACATTGTGATTAGTTTTTAGGGCATACAACTCTTTCAACTACATCAAGATCGTAAGTCAAATATAGACAATAAATCTGCAAACTCTATATTATCAAGAAATAATTTTCATCTTTAACTATCTTCTTACTCTGTTTTAATACTTGAAACTAAAATATGAGGGGGGGAGTATACTGAAGTATACCCCGTACATGGATATAAAAATATATGCAAACACATGAACATATAAAATAGTTATGTAAGGTTATTTTTAAAATAATATATGAATGAATGTAGTAGCGATAATGTGATCTCTATAAAACTCATGGCCTATTATTCAAAATCATTAGGCTAGCCATTTTTTTGGCGATTACTCTAATTAGGAGCATTTCGAGCTGTCAGTGAATTTTTTATGCAATTAAAATAATGAAGTTTATAACATAAAAATGTAATTTATAAGTAAAACAATGATATGTTCAATAAAAATATATTTTATATACTAAAACTCGTAATGCATGATTCTTTATAAAACTCTAGCCTATTACTGACATTGGCCTAGAGGAGCCTGTGAATCCCCACATGACCATTCTTTACAATTCCATCTAACAAGCCACTCCATTATAAATGAAATTATCACCTTTCTTATATCGGCCCTACCAATGTGCACTCACCCAAACGGTCTATTTGTAAGTCGTTCCTAGGTTACTATTTTGTAACTACAGTATTAGTCCTCATGACCTTTATATCATTAAAGGTTTTATGGTCTAAATTATGCTTAAAATGTAAGTTTTTGACATAAAAATTCTAGGCTAATTTCATGGAAAACAATAAAAATTATGAGAAATTACCTTAGGATTTTTGGAAAACAAATTATATGCTTTTTTTTTTATGAAGAACAAGCTCAAAAATATGAGCTCTCTCCACTTGACACCATACTCTTTACTTCTTCTATGCCTTGGATGAAATATGCTGGAGAGAGATATGAAAAATCTATATTTTTTTTAAAAAAATTAATTAAAATAAAAAATATCCACCTTTTTATATTTTTTATTTTTTTTAATTATTTTAATGCCATATTTGTTTAATAAATATGATATAATAATTGGCAATAATATGATGTAAATATACTAAGATAAATAGATAAAATTAAGTCAAACTTGAATATATATATAATTGACCAAGTATATAAAGTTAACAAATTAAATGTTAACATATGATTTAATATCAACTATTAATGTCAAATCATATTTATCTAATAACTTAATAATTAAATTAATTAGATAATGATCATATTAATCAATAACTTAATTAAAATAATAAATTTAAACAAATTCTATAAATATGATATAATTATTATAATGCCCTTGGCCAAATATATACATAAGGGTAATTTTGTTATTTCTGTCTAAATTAAATATTTTAATTTAAATTTTACTTTTGTATACTAAAATCATATTTTAATATATTTTATAATTAAAATTATCAATTTTAAATATGTAATTTATAATAAATTCACATTTATATCACATTAAAATAGTCATTTTTATTCAAATTAAACATTTTAATTTAGATTTTACCCTTATATATTAAAATTAATATCTTTGATAATCAAAATTATCAATTTTAAATATGTAATTTACAATAAATTACACACATGTATCACATTAAGGGCAAAATGGTCATTTTGTACTAAATAAAACATTTCATTTATTTTTCATCATTTTGTATTAAAATATATTTTAACATATTTGATAATCAAAATTATCAAATTTGGCAAGTTATTTATATTAAATAACTTTATAATATTAATATATCAATTTTTTAACACTTTAAAGAATCATTAATCTATATAACCGTTATACGTATCAGTTTTGGCATGTTTCTATATTATCATAAGGGTGCTAGCCTTCTCTTGATAATATTTTATCTCTTTATCATGTAAAAAAGTGTTAAAAGATCTTGGTGGACCATGAAGGTTCACTGTGATTCAATCGTAAACTTATGTCGAATACTTCGACTCTGAATATTTTAGTTGCTCAATGACTATGGTTAGTATCTAGCAATATGCCATAGTCCCTAAGTCATAATAAAAAAATATCTTTATCAAACTTTTTCTTGAGTAATATCCTTTTGTCATCATATCCTTATCGAGATAGGGGTTCATAGACTATCAAAACCCTAATTCCTATTCTCATTCGAATCATCTATCATATGTCAATATTATGCTGTGGCCATAGACTTATAATTAAAACATTATATCAACATTCAATTAGGAACTTGACTAGGACTAAAGCAACAGAAATTCTCAGCCCAATATATCAAGACAACAGATCTCATCTTGACTGTCAACCAAACACTTATATAAATAAAGCATACATAAATCGACTTCTTGTATAAGGCATGATTAGTCCTGCATGTATACACCATATAAAATATATCCATCTATATAGAGTCTGATTCCAGATATCTTAGGTCAAAGAATAATGTTACATACTATTGCAATCTATCAACAAATTATTAACTACATGCATACTATATGATTTATTGATATTTGGTCTTGTTCGATAAATAGTTCATTAACTATAAATCTACATTAATGCCATTATGATATTACATATATTGTCAGCCTATATATATTATTAAATAATATCATTAGGCAGTATCTAGTATGCCTACTATGTGATAAAGTTGCCCATTCAACACCATATATATAGGGAACGTATTTGATAATTTATTTAATAATTTAAATAAAATTATCTGAATAATTTACATACATTTATTATTTATTTGCATGAAAAATAAAAAAAGCAGCTAATGTATGTAAATAAAGAGCTATTTCTTGCATTAATATATAAACGTTTATATAAAATCATAAGCCCTAAAACTGATAACATAAATGATTTCTAGGGCATACACTAACATGTATTATATTAAAATATTATATTCAAGACTTACATGAAATGAGTCTTTTAAAATTTGTATCACAATCATCTAAAAGAAAAATCACCACTAAATATTACTAATAATCCTTTGCCTAAGCATAAAGATCCAGTTATCAATGTAATATTTGAAGAATTTAACATTATTGCTACACTTTGCATAGATAGTACTCCTGTTACTTTGTTTCTTTCTATTATGAGTACTGTTCTATAAATAATGATTACTCTAGCTATGTCCATTACTTTTTTCTTGCCTAAACAACTACCATACACCTCGAACAAAGTTAGTTCATATAATTATCACACTAATTGCTTAGTTGATAGCAATGATTGTCCAGTGGATAATGTTTTAGTAGTATGACTAGAAGTAGACATTACTATAGTTCTAAAGAAGTTGAGAGAAAACATAAAGAAAAATTACAGTCAGATAAAATTATAATAGAGGAGATATAGGAAGGAAATGTTCAAAAACTAGTTAGTAAAAAAGAAATTTATAATTTTTTGAGTATTATTCAACAAAGTGAATATAATATTGTTCAGTAATTAAGCAAAACACCAGCTAAAATCTCTATTTTATCTTTATTACTCACTTCAGAAGCACACCGATTGGCATTACTCAAAATTTTTAATAAGCCTCATGTCCCAAAAGACATTGACACTAAAAAATTCATTATTATAATGGGCGCTATTTTATCTTTTAATTTTTTCAATTTTTTAGATGATAAAATTCTTCTTAAAGGACAAGGGCAAGTGATGGCTTTACATGTCACTGTTTAATGTAAAGATATAATAGTTCCAAGAGTGTTCATTGATAACAAATCTGCTATAAATGTTATACTATGATTTTTTTTCAATCAGCTTTTTATTGATTATTCTCATATGAAGGCCTATTATACTAATATCTATACATTTGATGGCATCAAAAGGGATATGGATGGTCAAATTAAGCTATTAATTACATTGAAAATAACTACTTTCAATTTTAATTTTTATGTGATGAACATTGAGACAACTTTTAATACGTTGTTTGAAAGGCCGTGAATCCATACAATAGGTGCAGTTCCTTTGACTCTCTATTAAAAAGTAAAATTTATCGTCAATAATCATCTAATTACCGTAAATGGAGAAGAAGCTGATGTATTAGAGAATAGTATAACTGTTCCATACATCAATGTGGATCATAAATATAATGACTTACATTATTATTCTCTTGAGCTGGTTAATGCAAGATATGTGGCTGAAGGATCTGTGATAAAAAAGGCAAAACTACTAACACTAACTAAGGTAACAGCAAAAATAATACTAAAACAACTGGAGGCATTTCCTTATAATATCATGAGTCAACTAAAATTATCAGGAGATAATAAAAGTTTTAGTTTAGGGTATCACCTTACACGTCGAGATAGGAAATATATCATGATCAAAAAGAAGAAAAGATGCTTGGCAAAGTTACGAGGTCATGATCCTATAAATAAGCATATAAAAATTTCTCACATTAATAAGACTTTTTCAAAGTCTACTGAGATAATATATTCAGGGATCAAATGCTCACAAAAGAGGCATTAGATGATGAATATAACATTGTTGATATATTCAAGTTACCAGAATATATCTCTCATAATAGAGATTTGATTTCAGGTCATTATGAGTAAAAAATATTAATGGACTTAATAAAAGGTTTAACTATTAATATCATACTAGAGGATATTAAACAGATGAAATTTCATTAGCAAAATTCAAAGAATATAAATTCAATATACATGACATATAAAAACAAGAAGAATTTAGGTCAACACAAGAAAAGATCTAAATTCAAAAAATTAGATGCTTTCTATAAAGCATACAAAAAATAAATATCGAGTTTTAGTTTGCTTGGAGAATCTTCTAAAAAATATGAATTTGTCGTAAAATATACACCTCCACCATCATAGGCAATAGTCATTACTCCTACTGGATAGAATGATTTGCCTGTAGAGCTAAAACTAGAGGAATTATCACAAGCAATCTAATATAAGTCAATTAATGCCATTGAAAAAGAAGTCAAGAAGGATATATGCCCTATTCAAGAATAAAAATTGAATAACAAGATCATCTCTGAGACCATTATGGATGAGTAAGAAGTATCAATTCTTTTTATGATTTGACTTGTTACTATAAGAAATGTGGTTGCTAAACAAGTTCTATTTATATTAAATAAATAAAGTAACAATGATCTTATCTAAATTTTATAATTTGTCATATTTTT
>JAWDEX010185614.1:0-13427 GCA_035221805.1 Trichilia hirta | reverse complement strand
TGGGTATTGTAGTGTAAATTTTGTTGCTTGAATGTGATTCCATTAATGGAAACCGTGCAGAGTATGGGTGGGATAGAAAATACTACAAATTGCAATAATAAATGAGATGAGATGGAATGAGAATAAAAATCTATTGATGATAAAAATAATATAAAATGAGAGAAGAGAATAAGTAAGAGAATGATATAATATAATTAAGTTTGCTATATTATATGAAATTACTTAGTACGGTGTATATTAGTTGGGCAATGTGATAATCACCTACTGAAAGGTGGGCTTAATTGATGTGAGATACGATATGGGTACAGTCTGATATATTTGATGTATTAATAATGAAATTATTATATGATCAGATAAGAATGTATTTTTTTTAGGGACATCTGGTCCACAAGATCCTGAGGAGGGGCACTATATATACACAGGTTAAAATGATCATTTGGGCAAGATTAATCACTTAGAGAGAGGTGGGCTTATTTGATAGTGATATATTATGAGCACAGTATGATATTGATTAATGCGGATATTCCAAGGTATAATATAATTTATTGAGCACTAAGTCTAGCAAACATCCCAACAATAGTAAACAGCACTCGAAAGAATAAAAGATAGAATAAAAGAAAAGTAAAAGAAATAATAATGAGAAATAAATTTGTGTGATCCCATTGATTATTAGTGGCATTCTGAGTTGTAATACTTGACTGAATGAATAGATGTTTTATGCATCCTTGATTGTTGATACTTGATGGATGATCTACTAGAGATGATACTGTGTGAGTGCATGCATTGCAAGTAAAGTTATGTTGATCGGTGTATGCATTGTCTACTTTATTGTATGGATTTAATTATGTATGGTGAAATTGTTGATGTGTTTGAGACATTGTGTTCCATTATTAGAGGATTAATTGTTGAAATGTTAGTGTAAGCGTGGATGTAATGTAAATTTAATTCTAATTTATTGTGAAATCGTTATTGAAAAGGATAGAAATACTATATATATAAAATGTATCATGATATGCACGTTTAGAGCTAATTTGGAGTTAATACCATTTATTTATGCTTGATCTCTCTAAGTGAGGTATAGTGCATACATCGGGAATAAATAAGAGTTGATAATCAATGTGTATTCCATAATTTATTGTTTTAAGATAGAGGGCTTGTTTTACAAACTGATTATTTATTTGTATTTTTGGATTGAATATGTGAATGACTATTTTCTTAAGGGTTATATGAATTTATAAACAGATATGAAGATCTTAGGTTAAATATTTTAGCTATTATTTTATTCATTGAGTATACAGTTGTTTGTATATTCACCTCTCACATAACAGCCTCAAGTTAATGGAAGCTAATGGAAGCTATGTCGATTGAAATCTAGGTGGTAGTGTTTGCATAAAAACTTCGATGACTCGGGTATCATTGCTAATCTTGGCTCACTTTTTAGTTAGTTGTATCTGCTAGAAATATTTTAAAAAACTCAAGTTTTACTCTTTACGCTACATAACTATAACTATTTATAAATTAGGTTGTATATTTGACTCAAAAAAATTTCCTGTGTAAATAATTGTAATATGATTAGAAATTTTAAAATGAAGTATAAATTATATGTAAAAATTTTTTATTTAGCAGCCTTATAAGTACTTAATGTATACCTGATATTAGGATGTATGTTAGGTACTTGTAGCGGTTGTCATGTAGCGTGACATTAGAAGTCCAAAGAAGTGAGCATTTAGCACTCAATATGCTTAATATTTAGTATGTGGATTTTTGCAAGTATTGCATTTAAACATAAGGATGGATTTTGAAATGTCATGTTCCAAATAAAATAAAATTAAGGTAATTAATAACCAATCTATTAGAATCTCACCATCACGAAATTTTGTCATCATGGTGAAATTTTCATTCTCTCGAGAGCTCGTCTACATGTCAAGTTGCACTTATGTTCAATGGAATGAATTTGTTTCATCATAAGACAACTACAGTCCTTACAAACCTACAAGAAATGTGGGCTTGTGGTTTGGGCAGAGTAGTTACCAGAAGATGTTCATGCAAGTTATCAATATAAAATTTATAGACGTTGGCAGTCTGTGTACAAGTAAATTAACAAGTAATTATTTGTGATTATAAAGTGATGCCATCTTTATTTTAGCATCCAATAACCAAAAAAGAAGGAATTCAAGAGAAAGAACAAAGCCAAAAAGAAAAAGACTTGGGAACCCCACCCTACTTCTTATGGCAAAAACCATATATTGAATGAAATCCATTTCTAGGCATAATTTGGATATTTTCTGTTTACTGAAATCAATCATTCTTATATTTTGTTGTTTCTCAATCTATTTCTTGAGAATAGTTTGAAGATCACATTGGTAAGCCTATTTTCTGTGATCATTCTGTCCTTATTGGGTATATTTTTTCTTGCTAATTGTCAACTATGCTTAATCTAGGGAAATTGGGAGGTACCTTGAATACAAAATTTCGACTTGACCTATCCACTGCTATTCGCTATCCACTTGACATTGTGAGGTGATATTCTCTTGTGTCTTGGCACAGAAGATGCTGTGGTTGGCAAAAGGGAGAATTTCATTTTTAGTTTCATATCATAATTTTATCTTCTAAAATGTAACAAACATCGCATGCACAATTTAGCAAATTCTAACAAAATATTCACTTGCTATGAACTCTTCATAATACTTTTACATTGTTTATTTTCTCACTCTCCTATTTAGTAAATCGAAATAAGTATGGTCTATCGACTTCTTATAGGAAAGTAAGCTTTTCATACTTGGATCTTCATCTGATAATTGTCAGCTCTATTACTTTTGCTTTTGTTGTAATTCATTGCCATGTCTTCTTTATTTGACAAATATTGTCTTCTTTATCACCTACAGCCTTCAGAAGAATATTGATTTTATATTCACCCCTTGCTTACATATAATGGTGTTATTTATTTGACTTTTTTAACTCGGGTTTTCCCATTTCTTTTTCATGGTTTCACGTGTTCTATACAACATTAGAATTAATACATCTGTAGACCTATTTATTTACATATATGCACTACTGCACAAACTCTGAATTCACAAACTGTTTAGATTTTTGAATATCGTAATTTTGAGCGCTACATTTGTTGCCATTAATTTGTTTATGTTAAACGTGAAATGAAATGGACTCTTAATTTGAAAACAATTGGCAGAGGAATGATCATAGGCACAAACCGTTCCCGTTACTTCACAATCATTTGGACTCAGGTTAATTTTCTACACCAAGATTCATAATTCCTATGACTTTCTGATTTAAAATGTAATGTTTTAGGATTTTGAAGACTATTTGCTTATTAGGTTGAAATATGCACTTTACTGAGTTCCATGGCTTTTGTTTCTTAGAAGTCAATGAAAACTAGGCACCAAATTAAAAGACTGCATTGACATTGCAATTGCCAATTATTTTTGCATCTTATTACCTGTGGTTTTATACAAAGAAATAAGATTGTCTATTTCCATTTCAAAATATTATAGAGTATGCTTTAGCAAAATTAAACTAAACAAATTTCAAGCTGATAATTTAGTTAATTATTTTATTATACGGACATGAAAGAATGATGTATATGTCCATTAATAGGTAAAAGCTATAGCAATTCCAAATCTTATATCATTAACAGCTGGTAATGGCATTTAGCTATCCAATAGGAAGTTAATACAGAAGATAACAAGGCCATGGCTTAGAAAGGGAAAACACTAAGGCCGTTTTGTTTGAATTTACCTATAATTTATTACTTTTTATTTTTTAGGAAAAGTCACTTATTAAAAAAATTATAGTGTTCATAAAAGTTACTTAATTTTATTTTTAAAAACTCACTTTTTACCACAAGATTATTTAATTTAATTTTTAACATTTTATATATTTATAATACTTTTACCTAATTACCCTTAAACTTTTTTAAAATTTTATAAATTTAATGAGGACATAATTAAAATAATTTATTATAAAGATTTGATAATACTAAGGGTGTTTTAAAAAAGCTAAAAAAGTAACTTTTTCTTTACTTTTAGTTTTTAACTTATTTTAAGGTAAAAGTTACTTGTTAAAAGTTAAATCAATTAAATTTAATATAACCTTTAAGGTGAATTCAAGTAAGTCCTAAATCATAATGAGTTAGAAAAATGAGCCGTCCAAGATCTAGACCCCACTTTCCTTGGGCAGCATTGTTGCTGATGGAATTCGGAACTATTTTTTGTGATATTTAGTGCTATTTGATATGTAAAATCTTTTATTTAAACAGCTGATTAACTGCCTTACAGGATTTGGCTCTATTGTCTACTTTCTGTTAGTTATTAATTAGGTCAGTGATTATTTATGTTAACTTGAGAATAGTTGTATTCATTTGAATAATGATCTAAGCCCAATCTTTTTTCCGTTTTCTTTCTTCTTTTCCCTGGACATAGAAATTAGCCGCAGGATGAAGGGTGACCACTCAAAGATTGGAGAACACTGGGTTCAAATGTTTTATGAACAAATACACCTTAATCAAGACAGTTGTATTTACCATCATCCTTCAGTCAACTTTATGCTCTTAAAGCTGCTATTGCATCTCAAGAGCTTATTTTGTTTCACAGGTCAAATAAATGATAATTCTAGCCCTACTCGAAACCCAGTGAACGGCACCAAGGAAGATATATTTTCGTTTGGATATATATTTTATCGGGTTATGTTTGAATAAAATGGCTCACATGGTCCCATTATATGGCCTTCAAGCTAGCTTTGAGGACCTCCTATTCATATATTGTCAGTATATCTATATTGGTAACTTTTTTCTAATATTAGATACAAATTTAAGAATTTCAAAAACAAAAAAAAAATGTCGGACCTGATTTTACACATTGAGTTTATATTGACAGCAAACTGTACCCAACTCTATAAAAGAATCATGCTCCTCTTTACATCATGAACCATGGATTCTTATATGAGAGCATTCTTTCAAGACTTGCTGCTAGTGTTGGTTGTGTTTATCATACGGACGCATTTTTTTTTTTTTTTTGTTTTACAATTCGTTTGAATTTAGATGCTAATAGATATTCTGCTGAGATAATTTATTGATGATTGTAAAAATTGTTGTAACCAGTCTGCACAAAATACTTGTTAAATGATTAATCTAATACTTTGTAACCAATCTGTTTAACCAGTTAGCTTTATAACTAACTGATTACTCTATTAAAAGGTGAAAAAGCTGCATTTCGTATTCTCGAAATGAATTCATGAAGTAGAAAACTTCTCTCAAATGATCTTGATTTTCCAATGAGACAAACCAATGAATTTATTTGCATATTATAAATCATGCAGTAATATTTTGCTAAGAAATTATGTATTCTATTCAAAATGTTTTACTTTAATATATGAAATTTGATTATACTTTGGATGCTAGAAGGAAGGCAGCAGCAGACTGACACAAAGTTTGACTTCATGCTGCTCAAGTCTGTCCATTTTAAACCCAAGTTTCAGATAAGCTGATGCCCTAAGAGGATTTAACCGTAAGTGAATATCATTGCCATCTCAAAATTTCATTGTATTAAATTTAGTTGTTCTCATTTCTTTTGAATGAAGCATTATTTGCTAATTAAATAGCAACATTACACTGGTCATGATTTTATTTTTCTATTTTAATTCCTTGTATGTGAAGTATTACCTCCAGTGAAGCTTGGCGTCAGTGTTCGTTGTTCTATAATTCTAAGCCTGCATTTACACAGTAGATTTGATCATTAATTAGTGAGTAATTTGTGGTGGGAGAATAATAACCAAATGAGTAATGATTTACATTAAAATTTAGACAAATATAACTTTGTTTTGATCTTGTAAATTTAAATTTTTGTGCTATGACCTCAATGTGCTTAGTATCCCGCATGGAGGATCTAATATAAAACCTCCCATTTTTCTATATTACACAATGTGTTGTTTCTGCTAATTGTAAAGGAGGTTAAAGCTAAGATATTTGAAGTCGAGGAATTTTGTGAAAATATCATGAAAATTTAAATGTGCAAGAACTCTAAGATAGAACAGGGGGGAGTTCTATAACATGAGAAACCTAAATACAGGCATGTTATCATGATGTGAGGAGAGTTGGATATCAGAAAATTAAATCCTGTAGGGGAAGCACGCGTCAAAACAGACTCAAACTAGCAAATATCATTATAGCACCCAATCACCTGGTGAAAGTAGAACTGGGTAGGTTGCCTGGGATATTTCAGTAATCTAGGATAAAAACAATGGCTAATTGTAAGTAATTAATTTAATTCTTGGTCATCCATAATATAACATGACCTGGAGATAAGTCAAAATGAATAAGATTTTTGACTGACAAATTGAACAATAAACAAGGAGACGATATACAACAATATATGATGTATGTAAATATTTCTTATTTTGGTGAAAGACATTTAATCCTTAAATCTTTTGCTCATTCTATCCACAAATTCCCCAATTCTCTCAAGCAACTTCATGTCCTGTTTTCAGGTTGATAGGACATTCCCCTAGTAAGGATCCCTTCAAAAAGCCATCGTTTACTGCTGTCATTTAAACTCTGGAAGAGGTCTCGACTTGTCTAGGGAGAGCCACATAGCCTGAATGTTAAGTTCATCATCACAATGTGCATCAAGAAGTTTAAATCTAACTTGTTATAGTGTGAAAGAAAATAACAAGATACAACTATTATGCTAAGTGAATTGCAAGTCTCTGTAGCTACCTTCTGCCAGTTTATTGTGTGGAGAAAAAGTTTCAACCTTTGCAGGATATATATTGTTATATTTGCAAAGTTTCCTGAAACTCATGTATGATTATTGAGGTAGCTTATGAAATGCAAGTCTAGAAACAAGGACAGAATACCTGAGTAAGATGGCAAATCTGTTGTATTCAGTATTCACCCAATAGGATTCCAAAACAAATAGAGAACTTTATTGTAAGATGCCATATGCATATATTACATAATACAATAAAATTCGAAGGCTGAAGTTGAATAGCTAAATAAATTAATAAAAATGTGTTAAAAATAACGTACATAGTCATTTATTTAAATATTCTTCTTAAGTAAATTAATAAAAATGTTTTAACAATAACATACATAGTCATTTATTTAAATATTCTTCTTGTTGCTTTGCCGTGAGTGCACTCAAGCATGAAATGAGATGTAACCCAATCAAGTACTTGAAATATGATAATGGAAGTAAAGCATCTTTATCATCATCCAATTCCATTTTATAAAATATAAACATATAAAATTTGTTAATATTAATAAATATTAAATATATTTTGTTAATTAATTCAAAATCATTAAAAAAATAAATAAAAATAGTTTTTGCAAATGGAGGAAGAAAGATCCCGGGATGCATCAGGAATCACATTGTCCGTGGGCGGGAGACTGAACAAAGAGAACCGACAACAAAGGGCACACACACCGACACCGTCACGCCCTTCAATTGCCTTCGTGAAACTCAAGACTCAGCTCGGGCCCGAAGCAAAGGCAAAGCTGACAATTGATTTAAGGTCAACCTCACACTAACATGGCAAGCTTTGACTTATTTGTAAATTAAAATATTATTTTTTAAAAAAATTATGCTATATATGAATTGCAACACTGCATCAAATTGTAATTACTAGTTAGCATTAAATTATTTATAATTATATTTGATATCGCCGAGACCAAAATGCAGTTCCTATATTATCTTTTGTAACATAGCCAACAACAATGACCAGGCCACGAAAATAGGGTCCCACACGCATACGCAAATGAAACACTTTCGTTGGAAGAAGATTGAATATTTAACCATATAGTAAATAACAAAATAATGGAATAATAATTTATCGATCTAAGTTTTCACATTTTAACAAATGAAGACAAACTTTCTCTATTTGCATCAAACAGATCCCTTAAGGTTATTAAAACATTGGAAAATATCCGTCTTTATTAAATTATCTACTTTTCATAAACGATGATTCAAATTTAAGGATAGTTAAATCATTTATTTGAACCTTCTAATAAGGTTAATTTTCAAGTTGTTAATTTTATTAATTTTTCATATTTATTATGTAATCCTTTTTTTTTTCAATATCATCCCTTTGGGTAAGATTTTATAAACCCCTTTTGTTTATTCTTTTCCTTTGATCTTATTCATCTCCGATGGTTATGGTTTGCTTTTAAAGAAAAAGACATTTTAATAACAAAGTGATCTATTAAATTATCTATGTTTTTTTTGAAGAAAAAGTCATTTTAATGACAAAGTGATCTATTAAATTATCTATATCTTTTTCGTATAATTATAAAAATATAGGACTTTTATGTTATTATCCCACCTGGTGGTGGAATTTGGAAGTGGACTTCCCTTCCCGTTTCTTGAATAATTCTCGCTTTCATTTGGCCCAACGCGGACTCAACTATAATTTGCCAACTCCTTATACAACTGTCTCATAATATTCTATTCTAAATTTTCTGACCATTTCTATACCTCCTTCCTCTCTTCATTCATTCCTTAAAATGATACGAACTTCTCCATCCATGCCTACAACACAAAGCAACGCTTCCTTCTTCTTCCTCGTCAATCTTACATAACAGAACACCTCTCTCTCTCACGTAGTGATAACCTTCATTCATATATATTTCGGAGTTTGATCATCATCTTCTGCAACTATTCTAATATGGGAAATTATGTATCATGCGCGCTTTCAACCCCATTAGCCAAGCACTCGAGATCAGCAAAAGTAATCCTTCCAGGCGGTGAGATCAAGCAAATTCAGAAGCCTGTGAAGGCTGCAGAGCTGATGCTGGAGACACCCAACTTCTTCGTTGTAAACACTCAGTCTCTGAAAATAGGCAGCAGATTTTCTCCTCTCAGCGCCGACGAAGACTTGGAGGTCAGGAATGTGTATGTGATGTTTCCTATGAAGAGGATTGCTTCCAAGGTTACAGCAGCTGATATGGCGGCTTTGTTTCTCACTGCTAACAACGTTGCAAAACGTAGTTTATCTTCGGGGAATGTGAGGATTTTGCCTGATTGCAGTGGGGAGGGAGGCAGAAATTGTGCTGATCAACCAGTGACGGTGGCGACGGAGCTGAATTTCGATGATATTGAAGAGTTTTCACATCCGGGATTCATGCATAGGATGTCCTTCTCGAGGTCAAAGAAGCCATTGTTGGAAACTATAGCAGAAGAGCCTGTTTATGCCAGACGTACGGGATGAATGATGGTCACGATATACAAATATAATCTACTGTTTCGAAGAAGGGAGCTTATGCATAGCAAGATCAAAAATATAGTTAGCTAGGATAATGCAAATATAATGTATGACTTATGAAAATATAATTAATTGAATATATGGAACTAATTACTTTTCGTTTTATATACTTTCCCAGTATCTTATTTTCATGTTGATGACTGTTTGTTGCATTAATTTCAGCTGAACTTGATGATCATTCATGTGAAGTTCTATCTGTAATCTAATGGATCATCAATTAATTCCTTATATATATGTCATATTTTTCTTCATATGCTTATATTTGTAATTAATAATCACAAGAAGAATACCCATGGATCAGTTTATTAGTTTGACTTTTAAAATAAAAAAGTCAAGAAATAAATTTAATTAAACTGTTGGTGGATGAAATAAGTGAAATTATTTGATTTCAAATAATTTATTATTTTTATTTAAATCTATTATTCAATCACTTTAATTTAATTTTTTTCATCCAACTTCTATTTTTTCTCCTTCACAACTCCACTAAACCAAATCTCTTTCTGAAGTTAAAAAATTTTAAGCACACTTTTTGTTTTTTAAATCATAGTTCTTTATCTTTTCAGAAAAAAATTACCATAATTTCTTGCAATTATTTTATGTATTTTAAATTATATTTTTATTATTACAATTTGTTATTTATTGTCATTTAAAGTAGTAAAAAATAATTTAAATTTTATTTGTATATAGTTTTAATTTTGATAGCGCGTAGTTTTGACTTGTTAAGTGCTTTTAAGATTATAATTTATAATTTTAAGTTTAGATATAATTGTTGAACATGTTATAACATAGGATGATTTGTAAATTTCTCAAGTAAAATATTAACAAAAAATATTTATTTGTAATTTGACTAATACAAGGTAAGCACCGGATCAATACCTACTATGCTTGGCTACTAAAAAGAATTGGCATTTCTAAATTTAGGGAAAATTGACAAAAATGACTATATTTTTGCCCATATTTACGGAAATAACTATACTCAAAAGAAATTTCTCATATTTGACTAAAAACATATTTTTTGGACCAAAATAACTACATAATCTACATAAATATAACTTTTGAAGTTCTCACTTCCTCTCACCTTTAAAATCACTTTCAAAACTCTCACTTTTTCTGTCATTGTATTATTTTCCACGATACAATCCAATTAAGCCAAATAGACTTTACAAACTTTTCAAATATGTAAATTTCTATCATTCATTTTAACTCCAATTTATTTGGGTAAAATTTAAAAATTTAATAAAATAAACATAGATATATTAGTTTAGATGTTGTATTGTAACTTAAACGCGAAAAAATGATAATATTGTTTGTGAATGAAACATTTTTTGGTTGGAAAACCATCGTCAGAATTTTTTCAACATTTTCAAAAGTAGAAATAGAATTGATTTTAAAATTATTAACTGATTTCAAAAGTAAGTTTTAATTGATTTTGAAAGTAGGATTTAACTGATTTTAAAAGTGAAAATTTAATTAATTTCGAAAGTAAAAATTTAATTGATTTGAAAAGTAAGAATTTAACTATTTTTGAAAGTAAAAAATTTAATTAATTTCAAAAGTAGGAATGTAACTAATTTTGAAATTAGAAATTTAAATTTAATTGATTTTAAAAGTAGGAATTAAATTGATTTTTGAAAATTGAAATTTAACTGATTTTAAAAGTAAAACTTTAACTGAGTTTTAAAATAAGAATTAAACTAGTTTCAAAAGTAGAAATTTAATTAATTTTGAAAGTAAAAATTTAGCCAATTTTGAAAGTTGTATTTTTTGTTCAAATGTAGGTTGATAGCTTATTGGAATGTATAATATATTTTTTTATTTCTAGAATATTGAATTTGAGTCTAATGTTGTTTATATAATTTTTACTTCAAAGGTAATCTTTGACATCTCAAATTAAACTCCCACCTAAACCAAGTGCCTAAATCATAGCAAGCCACATGTCCAACCCTCTTCATCCTTCAAGCAAACGGATCGATCCAAATTCCTAGATCTGGAAGCTAACATTAAGAAATATTGATACTATTCTGCCTTTTACAACCACAATAAGAAAATGTTAAAAAATATCACAAGAGCACAGTGTCAAGTTATAGTAAAAGTATCAATCCCATGAGGAAGTTATATGATTTGTTAAGTACTGTAATTCAAATAGGTTTAATTATCTAGTCTACTTTCAATATTCTAAGTTCAAAAAATTAAAACTAAATGAAAACTTGGAATACTAGCTTAAAGAAAGAAAATTCAATGAAATGACTCTTAGGAGAATTTGATTTTACTCATACTCACTATGGTCATATTAATTTATCATACTCATCTGATTCTATGTGATTAACTAACAAAGATTCAAAAGTTAAGCTCATTTCCTCTTTTAATGGCGAATAAAATTACATACATAACATACTATAGTCATTATGTCTAACCAATTCGATAAGTCATGCATTCATTAAGCATTAATCCTATGGTGTCACTTATTCTTTACCTATTTTTCTGTGCAATACTTCTTAGGTTGTGCAATCATTGTTCTAATATGTAAGATTAGCCTCTTTCAAGTTTTAACCCACACATCAACACATACACAATTCAACATTCATTGTAATCATCTAACAAAAATAGATTACACAAGTCAATTCAGTAGAACATAAATGAATATAGATATAACTTTAACAACTCATAGTTCACAATGATTACATCAAACCCCCTAAGACTAAAAGTTTAGCCACTTGTGCTTGTCATCATCAAAATAAGAGATTGATATATGAACAAAATTATTAATATCATAAAACAAATCAAAGGTAAGACAAACTCTCAAGAGCTATCCTTTTCTTTGCCTATTCTTTAATCTTCTATCGTCACCTTTTATCTTGATGTGGATGTGGAAATTTGATGCTTGACTCTTCCAAAGATATGAGTGAATGAAGAATGAAGTGTAAGTTTATGGGTTTTTTTATGAATAAGTATGGGTTTCTGAAAGGATGTGCGTTTTTAAGCCACCAAAAGTTCTCCTCCTGAGCTCAAGAATAACCCTCTTATTTGTAAAATTTGAATTAGGGCACAAAAATTAAGGTAAAGATAAACAACGGTGTTATAGCAATAAGGGAAGATGTTATAGCACCCAAAAAGTATGAGGTATCTGAGCGTGGGCACTGCAGCACCCAAAATGCATCTTATTTGGGTGTTATGGCACTCAAAAGGCTTTCTCCTTAATTTTTACTATATTGCTTCCTCTTTTCGATGACGATTGGTGATGATATTGACACGAAAGTTAAAGAACTTTCTCTAAGTTTTTTATAGAGACTAAAATCCCCCCTTTTAACTTCTAAAAAGAAAGTTATGCCTTAAAAATCTAAAAAAAGTCATTTAACTCGATTTTGATGCTTATGATCCAGATTCTGTTGCTTTATATTTTATTCTCAACTTTCACCTAGAAAATAAAAACAACAATAAAGTGATATTAATTTGCTATAAAATTGGCAAAATACTAAGCTAAAATAACTCGAAAAATCAACTTATCAACCCTCCCAAATTTAGTATTTGCTAATTCTTAGCAAATCGATAAAAAAATAAAACTCAAAACATAAGCCTAGCCCACTTTTATGGGCATCACAATTGCATTTAGCACATATAACAAGCCTTTAAACTTCTAGAATGCCCCCGGTAGGTGAGTGAAGTTTCGTGAGAGTTTTCAAAAGACATACCCACAAAATTATGACATGCAATCACTCAACAACTAAAATAAACACGAATAAAAATTCAATCATGTGAATAAAAGTAAATTAAATTTCATACGGTAATCATTAAAATGAAAATAGTTACTAGACGTTAAAGTATAAAATAGAATTCAATCTAATCATCCACTTTATTGCTCATAAAGGAGCCTAATTGTTTTTTTTTCTTTTTTTAAATTAAGCATGCCATTCAAAAATTGATGCAGCTTGATTCACATATTAATTGTTATACCCAAGTATAGGTAGTCTTGTTATAGTATAGTCCAGTGAGTCCAAGAGTCGTATCCACAGGGAGTGTTTTTTCAAGAGTCCAACTGGTTTATGTCAAGATAAGGTCCAATAGAAAAGGTCCAAAGCAAAGGTGAAATATATGATAAGCAAATTTTAAGAGAATAATTACCAAGTGAAAATTAGAATCAAATTAAAATACCAAGGCTT
>JAWDEX010185603.1:0-13428 GCA_035221805.1 Trichilia hirta | reverse complement strand
GCTCTTCGACCCCTTTTCCTAAGAGGATAATCGACCTTTATCTCTGAGGCTTTGGCACAATTTGGTGCCTCTCTTCTTATTTTTGCCGATGAACCAACGCCCTCATCCTTACCGCTTCCTTTGCCAGTAATTAGTTTTTGCTTTCCAATTCAATAATCTTCTGATTATTAGTCTCTTTTATATTTTTAAGCTCTACTGGCCCTTCTTCCATCTGCCAAGACTCACACCCCTTGGCTCTAATAGTGGCTCGATTGACCGAACCATCAACATGGTAAGCATGTACCTCATTTTCGTCGGACGATTCTGTAGTGATCCTTTTTTTGCCAGTGTAAAGAGTATCCCCAGCCTTTTCTTTTTTCACTTTCTTAAAAAGACGACTGCGAGTATTCCCTATCATATTTGCACGAAATACCTTCCAAACTTCTTGTTCAGGCTTTTAGTTCACTTCCTATATATTTTGGCAAATTTACGCTAGATTCAGGGCAGGGGTCATTAATCTATTTTTAGTTCCAAAATGTATGGCCCCCAAGAGATAGGAGGAGGCGGGGAGATCTTTCTCCTTGCATGAATCAATGACTAAATTTCACGTAACTCCTTCATCGTCGCTTTGATTTCTCTCTCCTCTCCTTTTACCTTTCCAATTAAAACAACAATCAATCAATCAATCAATTAATTTTAAAAGGTTTCTAGGGTTTTAATTGATTCTGGAATACCAAACAAAAGGGAACCGTTCTGGTGCTATTTTAATCATTTCTTTCCTATCGACAGCAAAGACAAGAAACTGTAATGTTCTAAAAGGTGATCTTCAGGCCCTTTCACGTTTCTTTAGCTTTTCATTCGTTTTAATTATGCAATTGTGTTCATGTTTCGTAATTTTGTGATTTACTTAACATAGCAAGTAAAATTTACAAAACAATATGCAAAATTAACACTTTAGCTTCAGGTGCATTATTCTGACTTTTATGTTCTGTGAAACCAACTAATTCTATGATTTCATACACTGCTTACACCGATTTACACGTAGAAAGTTGGACATTCAGCACTCCAGTAACACTAATCAAATTTAATTTTATTAAAATCAAGAAAGCAATCCTAAAATTACTATCAATAAAACTCAAAACACAAAATTTCAACTCATCTAGACAAAAAATTGAACGGCAATCCAAAATACATGCCTGCAATACAAAGGAGACTAAGCCCATGAACCCGAGCACAGAGAAGATTCAAATGCTTAGCAACTTGAAGAGTGAGTTTAAGAATCTGCAACCTGCCTTGCTCCTCCATCTTCTTACAGAAATACATTGGCTTCAAAGATCGCCTCAACATAAGAGCCACCGCAAATGGAAATCCAAAAGCCACTACACTCTGTATTAAGACTTCCATTATAGGTGATGCTCCGGTAATGTATAAAATCCAAGCTCCTAAAACAGACCCAAAAGAGCAACTACTCTGCTGAGACTATGTATCTTCATTATTTCTTCAAGAACTTCTCTTGTCTCATTAGCTAAAGCTGATAAATAATAATTTAATTATTTGTGTTTTCCAAAAGTTTCTGATGCCCCACTCTCGGAGCTAACTTAATCATTAATGTTGTTCAAAAGCTTTGATGCTTAGTTGATTTAAACTACTAAAAGTTATTCCACAGTCAGTCGTAAGTTTATGCTGCAGGTCATTGATTTAATACATACAGAGGATACCAGTTTCTATTATTTTTGAGAGGCAAATTTGCTTTTGCATCAAATTCTGCAACTTTTCTCTTTAGACAATCACGAACATTGCTTTTATAAGAAGCAATTATTTTCTACGCAAATTCATTGCATAATTTCAAAGAGTGTGACTAAGAATTATTGGAGCCGTTTTGGTAAAAAACAGGGATATTCATAAAATTATGTGTTGAGTAATAGCACATTAATATATCAGTTGAAATAAATCCTAAAATTCCACACAAACCCCACAAACCAAATCCCAGCATAAACTTATCTTCTAGCTAGCCAGGTCACTAGATAAATATTGGAGCAAGTATATAGAAGAGAACCGGTAACTATAAATCCTAAAGTAAAAAAATAAGGAGTTAGAGAACGAGGCATAGGAGTTATGAGAGTTACTCTGTAAAGGATATAATGGAGACAAACCATATAGAGTAATCGCATTACCCAAGCCAAAGAAAAGTCTCGCTCAAACTAATAGGAGAAAGGCGACTGTAGGTCCCTCGACAATAATTCTTTCAATTAAAAAACTTAGGCTAGTGGCATTCTAAAAGGGCAAGAAAAAATTTATTGAGTTACCAATTAGGCCCATGGCAAGAAATCTTAACCCCCTTTTAAATTTGAGATCCCTTAAGAGTAGGTGCCATCAAACACTTTGTACAACTTAATTGTTAACTCACGATGTGACACAAAGCATAAGTGAACCACGATTGACTTAAAGTCGTAACTCAATAAGCCACGATCCCACAACAATACAGCCTAACACACACTGAATTAGAAAATTAATTGGCAAGCACTTGAACTCTGTGTAAGATCCATAATTGACAAATTAGTAGCTAAGAGAAAGATGGACCCCAATCTAAATTTTCGGCACAAATCCCGCTTAGAAAGATATGTTGACACCTTTTTTACTAGTAAGGTTTGGGAGTTGACTCTCTCGCAAAAATTTAAAATGCTCAAAATTGCCCCTTACATCGACAAGGGTGACTAGACACTATCTTGATATTTTTAAAGGAATGATGCTAATTCAAAGTTTATTAAAATAAAAGTATATGTTGTCTCTTCTCATTAACTTTGAAGGGGCAAAGCTAAAAATAGTTCAGAAGCATGGCCTCAAGAATTATTAAAAATTTTGGACAATTGAGCTAAGCTTTTCTTAAGGAGTTTCACAGTGCCATCTGAACTACCTAAAATGCAAACTCTTTTCTACTAATTCAATAAGGGTCAAATGAAAGTTTGAGAAGTTTTGTAAGGAGGTATCATAACAAAGTCATCGATCTAATAGTTTTTTACCATCCTCTAACATTAAAAGGCTTTAAGAAAGGGTTAAGAATTGAGAAGGACGATATGTGATCACTAAACAATTCATCATCACATAAAAGATTGCTCACAAAAAATTCTTTAATGAAATTGAGAGTGAGGATCAAGTTCTTATACTAATGAAAGAATACAAGATGATTAGGCCAACGAAAAAAAAAGACCATAAAATCAAAAACCTAAAGATAAAAAAGATCAAAGAAGTTAAAAAAAACTTGACTATAACAGGAGTAAGGATTAGATAATTGATAATCCCTACTCGACAAGAGGGTAGAAATCTCAAGGAAAACAATGCCAAATAATGCCCTAATAAGGGTGGTATAGGTAGAAAACAAAAATTTCACTCTTTTGAAGGCACCCCTTTCAAAGGTGTTTCAACATGTGAAGGACAATAGTTTTTACATAGTAAAGCTTAACCCTATCAAGGTTAGGATACCAAGGTATTTTAAGGATAGATTTTATAAGCATCACAATAACTACGAGTATAATATGGATAGCTTCTTGAATCTAAAGGAGCAAATTAAGTTGTTAATGAAAAATCTGTTAGTGTATGCCTTAAAAATTATTCATGTTATTAGTTTCAGAATTTGTAAATATTGTAATAGTTATGCAATAAATAAAAGAAAGAGTTCTTTATTTACATATACATGTGCTTTCTCTATTAATTTATGTTATATAATAAAGTATATATGTGAATTGTCTAAATAATTTATTTTACGATTAAATAAAATTATCAAATTATTTTTTATAGAAGTGATATAGATTGGCTTTCAATATCACATAGGAGGCATACTTAATATCACCTATAAATATTATAAGATGATATTAGTAAGGGTGACAATGAGAGTCATATCACAAGGGCATTAATATAAATTTATAATTAGAGAATTATTTATCAAATATAATCAAAGAACAATAAATCATATAGTATATATGTAGTCAATAATTTATTAAAAGATTATACTAGTGTGCAATGTGATTCTTTTACCTAAGATATCAAAGTTAAATTTTATATAGATACGCATAATTTATATGATGTATAAGTATAGGACTAATCGCATCTTGTAGGATAAAACTGGTTTAATTATGTATTATTTATATTAGAATTTAGATAATAGTCGATATGGGATCTATTGACTTGTGTAATAGGATTAAATATTTTTGCTAACTTTATCCAAGTTTGAGTTTCTAAATTAATGTCAACAAATGTCTAAAATTAAGTCTTTGATCAAAGCAAAATAAATACTACATAAAAAGGTCATGGGGTTAAATTTTAGGGCATATCAATAAATAATTCGTAAAATTTTAAATTTAGAGTTTTGATATTTTATGAACCCTAATTTGATTAGGAATAAATAATAAAAAGATTTTACCCTCATGATTTGTATAATTCAAGTAAAGTTTGATAAAGAATTACTTTATTATGAATTAGAGACTATGGTGTATTGTTAAATGCCAACTATAGTCTTTAAATTTTAAAATGTTTGAAAATAGCTCATGGTTAACTCACTTTAAACTTTCATAGTCACACCTATAATTTTATGCCTTAAAAAGCTATATGAAAAAGAGAATATTATTCAGAGAGGGCTAACACTTTCAGGAACAATATAAGGTCCAATGATATACATATATAATTCATTAAAAGTAAAGAAATTTTGACAATTATATATTGTTTTCAATTTGATAATTATCCAAGGATCATTTGGTAATTGTATTATTGATTTGGAAAAGTTATTTATAAATTAAATTAATTATTTTGCTAATCAATTTTGTTATTAAAATATTTACTTAATGGTTAAGGAAATGGATAATTACCAAAATTAATCATTTGTTTTTAATGAAAAAAGATCAGCTTTATTTGATTAGACCAAATGTTTAATTAATAATTGTTTTTATTTATGGATAATTATTAATGAAAATTAATAAAAAGAAAAAGAAGAAAAATATAATTTTCTCTTCTAAGGAAGCAAAAAAACATACAAACCAAGGAACCAAGAGAAAAATTATTTTTCTTAAGCTTTTTAGACATTTAATGATGTAGATTGAAGAGTTTATATACTTATACAATTTGGTTACATCAATTTAAATCTTGAATTTAAAGTATAAATTCAAAAACCTAACTTTTGTACTATATATTTTGATATATTTGTAATTTAAGTATAGAATACTTAGAAAAATTTAAATTTATGAATGTTTTATGCCATAGAATTCTATAAATGGTATCAAAGCATGTTAGAATGATTTATATTGTCTTAATTTGCTTGTGTATGGCTCAAATCATTTGTTAGAAACCATAGAAGAAAAGTTGACATATTATGGTTTCTAGAAAATTTTATTTTTCTATTATGTCTAATATGTTTAAATACTTCATAATTGAATTTTGTTGATATAGTTGGAATTTATTAGCCATGGTTTTAACTTTTTATTTGATTAGAATTTTTGAAAACGAAAAATTGTGAAATTAATTACTAATTGATGTTGATTTTGTTGAAATCATGATTAAAATGGATCAAAAGTGGTTGGATCCATATGTTATTGATTTGGCCATAATATAAATTAAAGTGAAAAGTGTTTTTCATCTTCATTTTACATAATTAACTAATGGAATAATTTTTGTTTGGTGGAATTGGTGACAAAAAAAAAAAAATTGTTTTGTTCCAAGTGTTCATAATATAGCCAATTTGAATTGATTATGAAAAATTTGTTTCTATGTTAAAATTATGTGTTTAAATTATTTAAATATGTAATTGTATTATTGTTGAATGTATTTCAAAATTATATACAATGAGATTGGCACGTATAAATAATTATGGATGTAAATTGGTTAAAATACATAAATTTATTTTATGTCAATTTATTTCATAATTTGATTAATGTTTATCTATTAATATAAAGTGTTGATTTTATGGATTCACGCGATAAATAATTATTTTGTTTGAGGTATCTGCAATTTGATTGTATTTATAATGAATTTAATGTAATTAAATAAATAATTAATTATATATGTTTTGAATATGTATTTAATTTGATTAAATACATGCTTATGTGTATATGATTTCTTACATGATAATATTATGTTCATAAATACATTTTTAGTAATGTGGGTGTGTGCGCCCGCGCGCGCACGTATGTGTTAATGAAATGTAGAAACATATATATAATCAAAATATTACAATTAGGTGTTTATTAGACAAATTAAATTTGTCAAATAAATTTAGTAAATATTACGAATAAAATTGATTAAATATGTTAAATGTGTCAATATACTAAGTTAACTTAATTAGTAATTAGTTGGCTTAATTTGATAATTTAATATTATTTAATCAATAAAACACTCAAATAAATAATTTATGATTCTGGTATGAGTCAATATCAATAACAAATAAACAAATTTTTAACAACAATATAAAAATTCACCCAAACAAATACATAAATGTTCATGTATGACAAAAAAAATTATTACACAAGCTAATCAAATGTATAATTATTATATATAGTTTAACAATTAGAGAATAGTTAAAATATTAAAACATAAATTTGTTTAATTAAATTAATATACAAATGTGTGTGTGTGTGTGTATATATATAATATTTATTTATTTGATAAATAAATATTATTAATAAATGTTAAAGAGTTTAAAATAAATGTGAACTTTTGAAAATTACATATTTAATTATTCACATATTTAAGACATATGTATAATATATGGAAGATAAATATATAGTAAGACTCCCTAAATAAAATTATTGAATTTTTACCTCTCATAATAAGAAAATAAAGAAATTCTTTGATGTATTTATTTTTCTATCCTAAGATTTTAAGATATGAACGGTATAAGTTTATAAAATTAAATTCAATTATCTAGTTTTAGAATGTATATTTTTATCTTAACCAAGATTTTAAAATGTGATGTTGAGATTAGAATAACATTTATAAAGTACAAGAGTTTGAATTTAACTTACTATGGATTCCAAGATTCTAAACTATAAAGAATTTAAAATTAGGGCAAAAGAAGTAAATCAAATCTTATATATGATATATAAAAAAAATATATTTCTTACTTATTAAAATTAATTAGCCAAAATTCTAAAATATGAGGTTAGTTAATTTTAATAAGAACTTAATTTTTTACTAATTATTAAAATATCAAATGAAATTTTTGAATATCGACTGAGAGAATGTAAGATTCAAATTAAATAGCAGGACCTAATTAAAAATTAGCAATTTAAATATTATCAAAGTGTTTGATTGTTATATTTTTTAAATTGTTTAATTTTAATAAGTCAAATTGTTTGATTTATTAATTTATATCATTAATAAAATCTGTTAGATTCTTTTTTAGTTTCTCTCAGCGCAGTATAATCAAAAAAATACAAAAGTATCAAACAACGTTTTATTAAGAATATTGAACAACAATATTTTGACGTGGCCCAGTTTTAAGGATTGACTCAAAAATATTAAAATTATTTTTAATATTAAAAAAACTTGGCTATGTCTTAAATAGTCCTATGCCACTTAACATTGATGATAATACTTCACCTATGGAGCGTGACATATTAAAGAAATAGTATAAAGACAATCAATGAGCTCGTAGATATATATTGGCCTCTAAGAGCAGGGAACTTTAAATTAAGCATGAGACTTTGTCAAGTGTTTATGATATCCTTCCCATGTTACAAGAGTTGTATAGCGAGAATAAATAGGTCATCAAATATAAGTTGTGTTCCTCCCTTTTCAGTATGAGACTACAAGAGAAAATTTTGCTCGATGATCATGTGATTAAAATAATTAATCATATAGGGTAGTTGGACATTTATAGGTTGACCATGTCGGATCATTTTAAAGTTAATTTAATTCTACAATTCCTCCCTCTTAATTATAAAATATTTATAACTAATTATAATTTGAATAAAATTAAGCAAACTCTTTCTGAGTTGCTCAATAAGATTCAAGAATTCTATAAATAGAATTCTAAGGGAAAGGGTCTTAAGAATATCTAAATAGTCTCAACTAGTAAGACTCGTAAGAGAAAAAGGAAAATACAATAGAAAGCCCTAAAAGTTGGACCTAAAAAGAAGAACTTTAAGAAAGTTCCCTCTAAGATTAAAAAGGCCAAAGTAAAAGAAAAATATTTCCACTGTAGTTAAAAAGAATAGTGGAAGAAGAACTCTCCTGTATACTTCGACAGTCTTAGAAAAGCTCATCAGGTACGTATAGCTATTATATGATTAATTATAAATTAAATGTTATTTCTAATTATCATTTTTGAATAATAGCTTTAACAGTTATATCTTATATTTATATATCTCTTTGTAGGCAATGTTGAATAGTTTTATATTGTCTAAAGGCGAGATCACTTTGAAGATAACTAATAAAGTAACTATTGCTACAAAAATTAGAAGATCTTGTGAGTTAAAACTATTAACCGAACACTTTTAGAGATTATATGATATTTTGTATTTTTTTAATGCCACTAAAAACATTATTCTTGTATCTGTATTATGTAAATATGATTACAATGTACAGTTTAATAGAAATAAATGTTTAATAGATTTGAAAAATGTATTAATAGGTAGACTAAAAAATACAAATGGTTTATCTATCCTTTAGTTGAATAATAGTTATTAACTAAAATCTATTACTAATAAAAAAATTCGAGATAATTCAAATTCAAAATATCTATGGCATCATAAATTAGATTATATTAGAAATAAATAATTAAATCAACTTAGACAAAGTGGGCTATTAAGTTCACTAAATTTAGAACTTATTCTAATTTATAAATAGTGTCTTCAAGTAAAATGATCAAATCTTCTTGTAAGAGTAAAAGTGAGAGAGTTAAGGAATTGTTAGAACTTATACATACAGATATATGTGGATCATTCAATACCAAAATAAGAAGAGGATTTGAATACTTTATTACTTTTATTAATGATATGTTACGGTATGGGTATCAGTATTTAATGAAATATAAATCTAAATTCTTTAAAAAGTTTAAAAAATTCAAAAATAAAGTAGAAAAATAAACTAGAAAGAATATTAAATCGTTACGATTAGATCATAGAGAAAAATAGTTGAGTATAAAATTTTAAGAATTCTTAAAAGATATTAAAATAATATTACAATTAACTATTTCTTATACACCACAGCTCAATTGTGTAGTAGAAAGGAGGAATCATACCTTATTAGATATAGTACGATCAATGATAAATTTTATAAATTTACTAACTTTTTTGTGGGATATACCCAACTAACTGCTGGGCATATTCAAAATAAAATCTCGTTAAAATCAGTTTAAAAGATTTTATATGAGATATGGAGTAAAAAAAAAAATAGTCTTAAATATATAAGAATTTAGATATGTTCAACTTATATTATATTAGATAACACTGACAAGTTAGATACTAAATTAAAAAAGAGTCAGTTTATTAGATATTTTAAAGATAGTTTAGGATATTATTTTTACTTTTCATCTGATCAAAGATTATTGATCAGTTAAAATACACGCTTTTTAGAAAAAGAGTTCTTAGAAGAATGTGGTAAAAGAAAAAATATTAAGCTTAAGAAAATGTCCTTAGAAGTTCAAATTGACAATACTGATAAAAGAGTTTCTAAACAATAAAACACAATAATGATTATAGTTTAAAAATCTTTTAAAGTATCACAACTTTTAAAGCGATATACACTTCTCTATAAGTAAGATTTTGAATCTTATCTTGTAGGAGAAGTTAATCATAAAGATATTAGAAGTTATAAAAAAGTAATCCTAGATAAAGATTCAAAAAAATGATTAGAAGTAATGAATTTTGAAATACAATCTATGTATGCTAACTAAGTCTAGACACTTGTTAATCCACTAAAAAAAATTATTCCTATTAGATATAAATAAATCTTTAAGAGAAAGATTGGTAACAATCGTAAATATGATTAAGTTTATTCGAATTGTACTAGCCATTATTGTACACCATAATTATGAAATCTAGTAGATAGATGTTAAAACTGCATTCTACAATGAGTTTCTTGAGAAAAATATTTATATGCATCAACTTATAGGGTTTATATCCAATACAAATAAAAATAAGGTATACAAGTTGTATCGATTTATTTATGCATTAAAACAAACTTCTCAAAGCCGAAATAAATGATTTGATGAAGTAATTAAATTATTTAGCTTTATACAAAACTCAAATAAACCCTGTTTTTAAAAGTAGGTTAAAGATTATACAATTATATTCCTTGTATTATATGTGGATGATATATTACTGATAAAAAAAAATGTTAACATGATAACTAAGTTAAAAATCTAGTTATTCAAACATTTTCAATGAAAGACTTAGGAGAAATAACCTATGTCTTTAGAATTTTTATCTTTAAATATAAAGTAAAAAGCGTAATAGGATTATCTCAAAAATTATATGTAGAGAAAATATTGAAAAGGTTTAACATAAAAAACTCTAAGAAAAGTTTCTTGCACTTTAACTATGGTCTTAATCTTTTTAAAGATTTTAGTCCAAAAACTGATGAAGAGGCACAGCGAATACTTAATGTACTTTATACTTTAATTATAGTTAGTTTAATATATGTGATGTTATATATAAAATCTAATAAAACATATATTATAATGTTACAAACAAATATCAATCTAATTCAAGGAAAAAATATTGGTCAGCCGTTAAGACAATTTTTAAGTACTTAAAAGGGACTAAAGATTTAATTTTGAGCTATGAATGTCAAGATTTGAGCATTAAAAGATACTCAAATTTTAATTTTCAATCAGATGTGAATAATAAAATGCCTATATTCAATTTATTTTTTTATGTAATAAAGATACTGTTAGTTAAGAGAGTTTCAAATAAATTATGACAGCAGACTCCACTACTAAAACTGAATATATTACTACTCTAAAAACTATGAAAAAAGCTATTTAGATACACAAGTTTGTATCTAAATTAAGTATGATTCCAAGCATGAGTTATTCAATAATTGTGTTTTATGACAATATTAAAACTATTGTACAAGTAAAGGAATCAAAAGTATACCAAAAGTCTAAATATATTCAGTAAAAATATCATATTTTGATAGAGTTCATTAGAACTAGAGAGATACTCTATAGAAAATCTTTAATAAATAATGTAACTGACCCATTAACTATAGCGATGACATAAAAGTAACTAGATTATCATCTTAAAAAGATAGGTACATGATACAACCACAAATAGCTTTAGTATAAGTGGGAGATTGTTAGTGTATATCCTAAAAATCATTCGTATTATCAATTTTACGGCTTGTCAATATTATAATATTTATGCAATAAATAAAAAAGAGTTCTTTATTTACATATGTATTTATTTTTTATTAATTCATTCTATATAATAAAGTATATACATATGAATTTTTCAGATAATTTATTTAATAGATAAATAAAATTATCAAATTATTTCCTACAGAAGTGATATAAGCTGGGTATCAATATTATATAGTAGACATACTAAATGAAATGATATTAGTCAAGTTGACAATAAAAATCATATCACAAGGGCACTAATATGATTTATATTTAAAAATTTTTTATCAAATATGATCAAAGAATAATAAATCACAAGGTATATATATAGTCAATGATTTATTGAAAGATTATACTAATATGTGATGTGATCCTTTGACTTAAAATATCAAAGTTGAATTTTATATTAATATGTATAGTTCATATGGTATATAAGTGTAAGACTAATCACGTGTTATATGATAAAACCAATTTAATTGTGTGTTGTTCATATTAAAATTTGGGTAATTGTTGAGATGGGATATGTTGACTCATTCAATAGGATTGAGTGTTTTTATTAATTCTATTCAAGTTTGAGGAGTTCTTAAACCAATATTGATAAATATTTAAAACTAAGGCTTTGATTAAAGCAAAATAAATACCATATGAAAAGGTCATGGAATTGAGTTCAGAACATATCGATCAAGAATTTATAAAATATTACATTTAGAGTTTTAACATTCTATAAATCTTAATTTGACGAGGATTAGACAATAGAAAGATTTTACTCACATGGTACGTCCAATCGGAGTAAGATTTGATGTAGAATTACATTATTATGGATTAAGAACTATGGCAAATTGCTATATACCAACCATAGTCATTAAGTTTCAAAATATTCAGAGATAACTCACGGCTAACCCAGACCTTTATAGTCACACTTATAACCTTATGCCTTAGAAAGCTATACGGAAGAGAGAATATTATTCAGAGAAGGTTAACATGTTAAGGCCAAATGATGTATATGTGTATGTGTATATATGTATGTTTATAATTCTTTAGAAGTTAAAGAACTTTTAACAATTATATGTTGTTGTCAATTTGATAATTATTCAAGGACCACTTAGTAATTATTTTATTGATTGTGGAAAATTATTTATAAATTACATTAATTATTTTGTTAATTAATTTTATATTAAAATATTTCCTTAATGGTTAAAGAAATAAATAATAATCATTTCTTTTTAATGATAAAAGACCATATTTTGGCTTTATTTGATTAGACTAAATGTTTAATTAATATTTGCCTCTATTAATGGATAATTACCTATGAAAGTTAATAAAAAAAATAAGAAAAACATCATTTTCTCTTCCAAGGAAGCAAATAACATCTAAACCAAGAAATTAAAGGAAAAATTATTTTTCTCAAACTTTCTAGGCATTTGATAGTGTAGATTGAAGAGGTTGTATACTTATACAATTTAGCTTCACTAATTTAAAGCTTGAATTTAAGGTATAAATTTAAAATCCTAGCTTTTATGCTATATATTTTGATATATTTGTGATCTAAGTATAGGATACTTAGAAAAGATTAAATTTATACATATTTTAGGTCACAAAATCCTACAAAACCACTATCTAAATGACCTTATTATTGATCTAAAAGATAGGCAACTCTCAAATTCTCCTGATGTGAATGATAAACGTGTTGGATCACTTTCTCAACTCTTAGGCTATCAACTCTTTGATCCAAGAGTGAGAGCCAATACCAAGTTATTGACCTACCCCCTACTGACTCGAACCCTTGATCTTTATTAACCTCGAGTCAGTGAGTAGCCACTTGAGCTAATTTAGGTGACTACTCACTGACTCGAAGTTAATAGAGAACAAGGGTTCGAGTCAATGAGAGGACAAGTCAATGACTTGACACTGGCTCTTACCCTTAAATCAAAAAGTTGATAGCCCAAGAGTTGAGGGGTGTTGACGTCATCCAAAATTTGACGTAAAGAAAAATTTTAAAATGGAGTCGCCATCTATTCAAATAATGGTGGGATATATCACTTAAAAAATTTAGATTCCAAGTTCGGGGGGTTGATTAAGTGTAGGGAAGGTGTTAGGCACCCTACAACTTTCGTAAAAAC